>SSNP01000285.1:53428-67239 GCA_006937955.1 Pachypanchax playfairii
ATTTAAAAAAAAAAAAAAAAAAAAAAAGAAACGAAGTGTGGAACCCTTAAACCTGCAAAAAACATTGTTGATACGCACATGCACACACACACGTTTGTTTTGTTATCCTTATGGGGACCGTCCATTGACTTCCATTGATTTTAGTAAATGGATTTATACCTAACCCAAACCCTTTTCCTAACCTTAACCATTACTGATCTATAACTAACCCTAAGACTAACTAAAACTCTATTCACACTATATTTATAACCCTAACCCCTAACCCTAAAAAGGGGACTCCCCCTTATGGGGACCAGGCTTTGGTCCCCACAAAAACCCTCGGACCCCAGAAAGATAGTAAATGTCTGGAAACTGGTCTTCAGGAGGTTAGAAAAACAAGCCCCCCCCCACACACACACGAATGGTAGTAGTAGCAGTAGCTGGTTTGACAGATGGCAGATGGGTAAAGGTCACTGCAGACACCTCAGGATGGCCCCACTGTGACCAAATTATTTCACAAGAGCTTTACAGCATGACAATCATCAAGTCTAATCATTCAAGGTTGCCATGGGAACACCATTACCACCCAAGTCAGGTTAATGCCATTTAGCGTAGGGGGGGACAAAACATATAGACATGTTTTTTTTTTCTTAAGACCAACTGCCAGAGGGCAGCAGCAATCGAGCCTCCCTTTGATGTGGGACTTTGGGATAATAAAATTTTATGGTTTCAATTTTACCCTTCCTCTCTGATGCTCCTTCCAGAAAAATCACAGGAATTTAACATTTTTTCACATGTGATCCCATGTGGAAAAACATGGGATCACATATTTCATATGTGGTAAGATGAAAATGTTCAAAATCACACAGGAAACGTGTGCATAACATGCACTTTAGATGGTTAACACATTTGATAATGGGATTTTTCACGTGATTTCCCCTCGCATTTTGTTCCAAATTCACATGGGAAATGTGCAAAACAAATATTTCACGTTTCACACGTCACACACTAATTTCTCACATGGGATTTCCACATGAAGTTTGTGTGGTTTTTCAGAAGCAATGGTTAATTTGCTACATTTATGTCTCAATCTGACTTGGGTTGGCTCAGGTTGAAATGTAAGCAAATGTGCACATTCAGAAAAATGTATACTCCCAATACTTCATCACAATTGTCTTACTCTCTGAATGAAATGAGGGAGGAACTGAAATACTCCAAGTGTTTTGAAGCTTTCGTGGTTCTGTGGAGGAGGGGTGGATCATGTACCACCAGTGATGCTGAGAAAGGGCTTGAGGGAACAAAGGCAGTCTGTTTTCTCTGTCTGAAATGGCGGGCGGCTTTTCTTGCTTCCTTCTTATGGTGTGTGTATGTGTGTGTATGTTTGTGCATGTGTCTATGTAAGGGGTGAGATAAGGGGGTTATACTTAAAGAGATACACAACAGAAACTTAGGTGTTGTGTCTTTCTTTGAACACGCCGTTGTTGCTGCAAATGGACAGTCTTATTTAGGCCTGTCGATTTTCTGTCCAACTTTTGTGGAGTGGAGGATGTTGACGAGGTTGTCTGTGGCCCAGTTGCAGAACATTACACCCAGGGCTTCCCTTTCCTGCCCTTCTAACGACAGGAGGTGGGCACAACTCCACCAACAGTGGTGAAGGCTTTCCAAAATTCAAAAGAATTCAGGAAGAATACGCGCTTGAATTCTTTTGAAGCTTTTATTTTCAAGCTCTATTTGCAAGCTCAAGACAAACTGTGCCACACATCCCACTCATTGTTGGCACGCTGATGCAACCCACTTGTGCTGTTTAACATATCACCAGAGCTCTTACTCTGCTTATAAAATTACAGATTAAAGAATTTCCCTACACACCTTAACAGTCTGTTGTTGAATGCTGCTTAAATTCTTTAAATTATTAGCTGTTTGAGGTTTGGATGGATAAACACATCAAGGGTATGGTTGTTCAAACAGGCTCAAAATGTAACAGTGAATCAACAGGAAAGAGAGAGGGCACTTAGTTCTCAACTCCAGGATGAAGTTGACATGGAAACACAAATTTGTCATGGTTTATGTGTTTCGCTGACCTCAAGGTCTTTTTTAGGCCAGGGGTTTCTAATGCCTATACCCCACTGATCCACCTCTTTAACACCTCCTGCAGCTCATTGGAGAGCATGTTAGCAGCTCAGTAGCCACCACTGAAGGGCCCTTAATCCAAGTAGGATGATAGCTTGGCGCTGGATGCTGTTTCTGTTGTTCTGAGACCAATGGGCTTTTCTTTCCTTCTTTTACGCCCCTTAAACCCCCCCCAACATAACAGGGAGATTCCTGGGAAAAAAGTTCCAAAGGAGAAAAAAGAAATGGAATGGTAAACAAATCTAATAATGGATCCTCCTTTCAGCAGGAGTCAGATATTTACATTATTTTGGAAATCAAAAGCAGAAATGAAAACATCAACTTTTTTCCCTTCTGGTGCTATATGAACCCCACCCCCCACCTAAACATAATCTATGTAATCTTTGTGGGTGGCTTGAGAACGCTTAGGGAAGATTGAGGTCAAAAAAACACTTGAATCCTAAAATTTAGTGCTGCTGCAGATCCCCCTTTTTCATCCTTTTAACCAGTGGAGCCTTTTAGAGACCGCATGTTAACAGAGATTTAAATGAAATGTTAGTTATTGTTAATGTCAAACAACCACGAGAATCACACGTTTACCAGCTGCCAGAGAATTGCAGCATATTGTCAATTTTTATAATTTTCAGCCATGCTGGTGTGCAGTTAACTTAAAGGTTCTGTATAATGCTATATTTTACAGCTTTCAACGTCTGGGATAGGCACAGATATGGTAAAATCTTACCTTTGGTGTTATATAGTCTTCATTTGTCCTGAAATATAACTTCTATTCTTAAGGTTATTCTTCGAACAGGAAATTAAACACTCACTTTACATAAAATTCTATCTCTCCCCCCGGCACCCTCCTCGTGAATGCTGCCCCTTGAGCTGCCTGAATAAAATGGTGAATAAATTCTTGTAACTCTCGCAGCCAAATTTACATTTTTGCCTAGACATTTTTAGGTAGTAAAATACTGCAAAACTGTGGTTCTTAGTGTCTTGCTTCGAATTCTCACAGTTTAGGGCATGTGTATTTAATCTGCAGAGGCAGTGTGGACATGCTGGACAGTTCCTGGTGTAACATTGTTACATCACTATGTTACGGTCAGTCATTTTCCAGGAGAGAGTGGAGCAGCTATTTAGCCAAAAACCAATGTTTTTTTAAAATAAGGAAATAGCATCACAACGTGGTTAAATGCAAAAAGTTGATTTTGCATGATATAGGATATGTTAACTAGATTACAGTATAATGTGGATGTTGTCCACTTTAGTATACAAAATGTAGCTCCAAAATAATTAGCCTTTTAAAGAGGCCTTTTCATACAAATTTCAGGACTTTGTGGTTATTTCTTAAGTATTAACCAGTGATATGAAACATTTTATATCTAAAAAACATTAGAAAACACTGAGTAACGGACCTTTCAATCTCTCTGCTTCAAAATTCGTCTGATTCTGGCTGGTTCCATCAAGCTTTAGCAGCAGCTCGTGCATATTCATTGTTCAAATTTGCTGAACTCATATTGGCTAAAAAACTAGCCTATGAGAGCAAGGTATACTGTTTCCTGCCCTGCTGCGCATTGCAACATCAGACATCCTCTCTTCCTGTTTGCTACGTCTTATGCTACAGCTTTTAGCAATTAGCATGCTAGGCGTGGTTTCAACTGCGGGAGCTGCCAAATACTAACGAACAAAGGAGTTGGGACGAAACAAGCACCAGCCATTCGAACTCGGGAGAACTTGGGTGTTATCGCTACTTGCGTAGTTTGAGAGATAAAAACTGAAAGAGAAGTTGTTGACCTGTTTTCACACCCAATATCAAGGTATGAACACCTGTGGAGCTAAGATATTCACCAGAAACCTCCATTTTTAATGGAAGGGCCTATTTAAAAAAGTAATAAAATGTCAAACATTTGTTGGTTCTAGCCATTCACAGCTAATTCTTTTGACTTTTGATCTAAGTGATTTCTTTAGACACTATGGCCTATGTGCATTAAGGACTTGAGCCATGTCATTTAGGATCAAGCAATGCATATAAGGAGTAACAATTGCTATGATCTTCTCGTGGTCAGTTCTTTATTGCTTTGTCTGGCTATCTTTATGGAGCTGGAAGAGTGTCATTGTCACTAACATAATTCCATGCTGTGAACTACTGTAGCTGGGGCTGGTTTAACAAAGAGCAAACAGACAACTGGTAGCTTCATTTATCAGGATCTCGTCTGAGGCTGGCTGGCTTGATAACCCAGCCAAACGTCTAGTTTGTCATGAGGATTATTTAAAAATGGTGCTTATATTCTTTATTTGCCTTTTTTCTTACATTTTAGCACTATAGTCTGATGGTATTTTCAGATCTCAGAAATGAATGGCTCTCTTTTTGGATTTAGTTGGTATTGTGCTGGTGGGAGTTGAAAAGACTTGGGTCTGGAACTGACCTACTGCTTAGGTCTTCAGGGTTGGTTGGTTTATATCCTCTGAGGGCTTGACACACAATGGCCACATCTTTCTATGAGTTGAACCAAGACGGATCTGTTACTCAAAGGGCTTATTGCATGAAAGGGCACACGCCTTCACAGTTCCTCTGAGAGGAAAAATAGGACACTTCTAGTATTGGTCATTTTGTAATGTGCCACCGAGTTGGAATTCACAAGGTTCCTTGTTTTGATCTTAGAGTCTGGAATCTGGATTGGTGTTGACATTTGGGATATGTTTTCCATAGCTTTTTATGATAAAATGTGTTGAGTTTAAATGATAGGATTACTTCCATGCACCCAGAGTGATTTTGATATGTCATCCATCCAAACCATCCACATCTCAGGGTCTTACTAAAACCTATCTGAGCAAAAATCTCAATTTTCCCTGATTCAGGGATAATCTTTAAAATTGTAGTTCCATTTCCAAAACTAGCCCTTGAGATCATGATATGCGCAGAGTAGGGATGCCCCAAAGCCATATAATGTACTTGTATTGGTATCGGTTAAAGTCAACCGATGCCATATGGTAAAATTGGTAAATGGCAGGCACTTGTATAGCACTTTAATGAGGTCCTACGACCCCCAAAGCGCTTCACACTATAGTTTTTTTGTCATTCACCCATTCACACGGGAGAGGGTAGGGGCTAACACTTACACAACCCGATACGCAAATCGGAGGACAACATGGTATTCAGTGTCTTGCCCAAGGACACTTCGACATGTGGCGGTGGAAGCCGGGATCGATCCACCAACCTTCAAGTTGGAGGACAACCGCTCTAACCACTGAGCCACAGTCGCCCATAAACTGATTGAAAACGTGAAAACTCAATAAATAATTTTTTTGCTGTTGTAAGGCGCTATATAAATAAAACTTTGATTGACTGATTGAGTCCACAGAAAATGTTAATTTTTAACTCTAAAAATTGTATTTTTGTGGTCATCTTTATTAATATTTTACTTTTTATCAAGCTCACCATCATTTGTTGTAACAAGCAGTGAAGAAAATAAAACGTCCTCTCCTCTTCTCTTTATACACCACCTCATTAGGCGAGATCATTCGCTCCCATGGCTTCTCCTACCATTGCTACGCTGACGACACTCAGCTCCTCCTCTCCTTCCCTCCAGACGATACCTCCGTCTCAATGCGGATATCTGCCTGCCTCTCAGATATCTCGGCGTGGATGAGGGATCGCCACCTTCAGCTTAATCTGTCCAAAACTGACCTCATTGTCTGTCCTGCCAGTAACTCCTTACCTCCTCAGATAAGCGTGCAGCTTGACTCCATCACGCTGTTCCCCAAAACCTCCGCCAGAAACCTTGGTGTCATACTGGACAACCAGCTGTCCTTCAAGGAGCAGGTTAACTCCGTAGCTCGCTCATGTCGATTCGCTCTTTACAACATCAGGAAAATCAGAGTCTTCCTGACAGACCATACCACACAGCTTCTGGTCCAGGCCCTGGTCTTGTCCCGCATCGCCTACTGCAACTCTTTGCTGGCCGGTCTTCCGGCGTCCTCGGTTAAACCTGGTTTAAGACCGTTTGGTCTTCAACCAGCCCAAGAGGGCTCATGTCCCTCCGCTGCTCATTTCTCTGCACTGGCTTCCAGTTGCAGCACGCATCAAATACAAAGCTCTGCTTCTGGCTTACCAGACTCTAACACACACAGCTCCTACTTACCTTCACTCCTTCATCCAAACCTACATTCCCACGCGTCAGCTACGCTCAGCCGCTGAAAGACGCCTAGCGCTTCCACCACAACGTGGCATGAGATCATGTTCCAAACTCTTCTCCTCTGTTGTCCCCCGATGGTGGAATGACCTACCAAACTCGGTCCGATCCCCAGAGTCGGCACCTACTTTTAAGAGCAGACTTAAGACTCACCTCTTTAAAGAACACTTTTAGTCTTAATGAGGAATCGATTTATGACTTATGATAGCGATTTGGGAGTTTATCTCTAAAAAAAAAAAAAAAAATTGATACACTTGATGTATCAGCGTCGGAATTAAACTGGACTCCAAACAGTCCGCCTCCTTATATTGTTTCCTTCTCTTTGATTTCTTGCTTGTATGTTCTCTCAATGTAAGTCGCTTTGGATAAAAGCGTCTGCTAAATGACAGTAGTAGTAGTAGTAGTAAAACATGTCTTCCAATTCATTGCATTTTTTTTGTGTGTTAGAAGTATCGGCATTGGTACTCGGTATCGGTAAGTACTCTGATCTAAGTATTGGTGTCATATCGGTTTTAAAAAAATATTGTTGCATCCCTAGCGCAGAGCCTAAGGAGTTATTTAAACCTGTACATTATTTCAAAAAGGAACAGGAGCTGCTCTGGAAACAGATTATGCTCTGATGTCTTTCTGTTCCACTCATTTTTTAAATTTTCAGTCTGACTAATTTTTCCATTTTTAGATTTCTTATTTTGCTAACTCTTAAGACAAATAAGTGGTGTTCATTTTACACTTTCAAATTTTATTTGGTTTTCTTTTTCCGTCATTGCTTGTAAATGCTGTTATAGAAGTCTAATCAGTCAAAAATAGGGCAAGTGTGTAGAGGTCAGATTCATTGGGTTCTCTACAGTCATGTATTGTAAAAAATAAATAAATAAAAAAGAATAAGAAAATCTAATTAAGCCTTAGGTCTCCTAAGTCAGACACCTCAGGATTATCCTGGCTGTGCACCTAAAACCCAACCTGGGAGAGAGTGATAACTACACACTCCCATAATCTCAGACTGGAGAGGACTGGAGGGGCTGCTGCTGCTGAAATCCAGTTAAACTGAATCCACCCACCCAAATTCAAAGGCGACTGACATTGTGGGTTCAACACATCAGTCCAGTCATTGCCAAAACAGACACACACATCAGGTAAAGGAAATTCAAATCCAACATCACAATTAAACAATATTTTCAAGTTAGAATGTGTGTTAAAAAGCCCTGCAGAAAGGAGAGCAAGGTTTTGGAGGCGATAATAGAAAAACTGATTTGATGCAGATTTCTATCTGTATCATTTGCAGTCCTCCCCCAATCTTTAAAGTCCAATTAGTGGAGTTTCTGTACATAATTTTTTAAAAGCAGACAGGTTAAAGAACTGGAAACATGCTTTGAAAGCACCCTTTCACATTTTATCCATGAGAAATATTCTCTCTTTTGTTCTTTAGCTTCATGTTTTTTGTGTATGTTGTTTTATGCCCTCTTTCCACTGGCATCTACTCAGCCCTGCACCGCACCACGTGACTCTTTTTGGGAGCATTTCCACTATACATTTTCGGGGCTGAGCCACTTTTTTCGTACGACTTACAGAGGTGGTACGAGTTGGGCTGAGTCAGGCCCCTGCATCCATTGTGCAGTAATTGGCTAGGACAGTTGACGATACTTGTACCCCCACCCTGTCGCTTCTGATTGGTGTGACATGCAGCTGGACACACTTTGAAAAAATTGTGGGTGATTTTATGAAACTAGGCCTGAGAAGCTTCCTGCCATGCTGCTAGGTTGTGCTGCTTGGTTTTCTGCGTTGGTCTACTTTCTGTATCACAGACTTTTCGTGCTGCTTGCAAATTGAAACCTCACCCTCCTCCAAACCTTCTCCCTCACTTCTGTGAACACAAGAGATACATAATTCTGAGATTCAGAATGTGCTGTGAGGTGGCAGCAATTGTAGTGGCTCTGTCTTTGCTATCGTGATTTTTTAAAATTACAGCCGTCTTTTGACAGACTTCAGCTGTCAAATTAGTTTTTTTTAAAAGAGGATTTTTACGTCGGTTCGGAGGCTGTGCTGCACGGGAGAGTTTTTTGGATATTTTTGGTTCTTTTTGGCTGTTTCCAGATTTGGTTATGATGAGTCTCCATGGCAATGGAAGACTTGTTTATCAGCGTGACCAACTGATAAAACTCTCCCAAATCAAAATTAACAGTGAAATAACACAGCAAATCCCGCTGGAGTTGAAGAGAAAGAGAAGATGATGCAGGGCAGGAGTGAAGCAAAGAGAAAAGTGGTGGAGATTTAAACCGTTTCTTCCAACTGTTGTGATGGGTAACGTCAGATCGCTAGCTAACAAATCGGACGAGCTCGAGGTGTTAACCAGGTCCCAGAGAGAGTACAGAGAATGCAGTTTTATGTGTTTCACCGAAACGTGGCTGCATGAACACATCCCGGACAGTAATGTGTCTGTACACGGCTTTATGACGGTCCACGCAGACCGCAGTAAGCAACTCAGCGGGAAGCTGAGGGGAGGTGGCATTTTAGTGCTGGTTAACCAGCGTTGGTGTCATCCTGGACATGTCACCGTGAAGGAGAAGATCTGTACGAGGGACATCGAACTGTTAGCTGTGAGTTTCCGTCCATATTATTTACCCAGAGAGTTTACCTGTGTTATTCTGGTAGCGGTTTATATAATACCTGGTACCGCTTCAGAAACTGCTTGTGATGTCATCAGCTCCGTTGTTGCAAGGCTACAAACACAGCATCCAAACTCAGTTATGGCGATCTCTGGAGACTTCAACAACGTCTCCCTCTCTACAGCTTTACCAACATTCCAACAGTTTGTCAGCTGCTCCACCAGAGAAAAGAAGACGTTGGACTTATTTTATGTAAATATTAAAAATGCATACAGCTCCTCTGCTCTGCCACCTTTAGGAAGATCTGACCATAATCTGGTTCTTCTCACCTCCACCTACAAGCCCATCGTTCAGCAGCAACCAGTGATCACAAAAACCATCAAAACCTGGTCTAATGATGCTGAAGGTGCTCTGAAAAGTTGCTTCGAGGCTACGGACTGGAATGTCCTCTGTGAACCTCATGGAGACAACATCAACACCATGACTGAGTGTGTGGCAGATTATATAAACTTCTGTGTGGACAGCATCGTACCAACAAGAACTGTGAGGTGCTTCTCCAATAACAAACCCTGGATCACCAGAGACCTGAAAAAGCTGCCGAACATCAAAAAGAAAGCCTTCAGGGATGGTGACAGGGAGTTATTAAAGACAACACAAAAACAACTTAAAGCACAAACCAGGAAGTGCAAGGAGGACTACAGGAAGAAGCTAGAGAGTCAGCTCCAGCAGAACAACGTGAGGGATGTGTGGTCTGGAATGAAGAAGATCACCAGCTTCAAGGTAAAGGGGGACCAGACTGATGGAGGTCTGGACAGAGCTAATGAACTAAACATGTTCTTCAACAGGTTCAGTTCCCCCCCTGCCTCCAGCTCCACAGACCACACACCCTCCATGAGCCCACAGCTTTCCTGTCACACCTCCACTCCGTCACCCTGCAGCTCAGTCATGGACCAGAACACAGCCTCATCTTCCTCCACCTCAGAGCACCCAAAGACCTCCTCTGCCTCCACCTCCACTCTGTCTGTGACCTGCAACCAGGTCAAGAAACAACTGGAGAAACTGAACCAGAACAAGGCTGCAGGTCCAGATGGTGTCAGTCCCAGAGTTCTCAAGACCTGCTCAATGTCCAGTTCTCCAGCACCTCTTCAACACCAGTCTGAGACAGAAAACAGTTCCTGTGCTGTGGAAAAGATCCTGCCTTGTTCCAGTACCTAAAAAACCACAACCAGCTGAACCAAACGACTACAGATCAGTTGCCCTGACATCTCACGTCATGAAAGTCCCGGAGAGACTCTTACTGGCTCACCTCAACAAGCAGGTCAGCACCTTTCAGGACCCATTACAGTTTGCATACCGTAATGGGCTTGGGGTTGAAGATGCCATCATCTACCTGCTTCACAGAGCACACTCTCATCTGGACCAATCAGGCAGCACTTTGAGGGTCATGTTCTTTGACTTCTCAAGTGCTTTTAACACAATTCAGCCTGCTTTGTTATGTGAGAAGCTCCATAAATTCCAGGTGGATTCCTCCACAACCTCCTGGATTTATGACTACCTCACAAACAGACCACAGTTTGTGAGACTGGGGGGTTGTGTGTCTGGGATGGAGGTCAGCAGCACTGGAGCGCCACAAGGAACTGTACTCTCAACATTTCTCTTCACGATGTACACTTCTGACTTCCAGTACAACTCTGAGTCCTGTCATCTGCAGAAATACTCTGATGACTCTGCAGTTGTTGCGTGCATCAGTGAAGGACAAGAAGCTGAGTATAAAGAACTGGTCAGTCAGTTTGTAAAATGGTGCGGTAACAAGCATCTCGTTTTAAATACCAGCATAACTAAGGAGATGATTGTTGACTTCAGGAGGAGAAAGAATCAACACAGCAGTATTTCTATCCTAGGAGAGGAGGTGGAGGTGGTGGAGGAATACAAGTACCTTGGAGTTCAGCTGGACAACAGACTAGAGTGGAAATGCAACACAGAATACATCTACAAGAAAGGTCAGAGCAGACTCTACTTCTTAAGGAAGCTGAGATCTTTTAATGTCTGTACCAAGATGTTGCAAATCTTCTATAGGTCTGTTGTGGAAAGTGCAATCAGCTTTGCAGCCATCTGCTGGGGCAGCAGCATCAGAACCAGAGACTTGAAGAGAATCAACAAACTGATCAGGAAAGCTGGATCTGTGCTGGGAGTATCTCTGGTGCCGCTGGAGCTGATTGTACAAAAAAGAATGCTGGACAAGCTGATGAAGATGATGGAGGACTCTTCTCACCCTCTGCACGACACAGTGATCAAACAACAGAGTGTGTTCAGTGAGAGGCTTCTTCAGGTCCGATGCAATACCGAAAGATACAAAAGATCATTCCTGCCTGCAGCCATTAGCCTCCACAACAAGAACAGACCTTGATCGTTATTATTATATTATTGTCTTATTATTGTTTTTATTGTTGGACAAAAAAAAAAAAAAACTACTACAACGTTGAATTTCCCTTCTGGGATAAATAAAGTATTTTTCATTTTTTTCATTTTTCATTTTCATTTCATAAGGCAATACCGTGTTAGGCTGAGTCGGAGGGAGTCAGGCGGGCTAACTAGATGCCAGAAAAGAAAATAGAAAAGAGGCATTACTGACTCTTCCATGTCCATTGAGTGAAAGTACATGTTTAGTGTTGCCATTGAATCTTATTAAGCTTATGTGGCTTAACCTTCATTGTGTAGAATACAGGTATACTTTATAAACATATCAGGCTTATTTGTGTGAAATCAACATTTCAGTGAATTACATGTCATTTCCAGTCATAAAAGGTGCAGCTGACTTATAACGGATTGTTTATAGGTTGCCATGACAACAGGAAGTACGAAGATAGCAGGGGTTTTCTCTGCGTTAAAATACGGTACCACTGCACTCAGTAATTCAGCATTCAGTAATATACTGCATTAAGAATAATATGTCAAATCGATTACAATTTCAGTGTATGAATGTGCGTGAGAGTTTCTGTTTCTTCTCTCAGAGGATTTGATTGTTTGAGAGTTGTTTTTTCTATTCCTAGGATGAAACCAAACAACCAAAGTGAGATCTGCAAAAGCTCAGTTGACTTCAAAGCAAAGTATTTTGAATTTATTTAACTCAGCCTGTTTATCTAAGCTGTGAGTCTGCTGAAATAGAACTTTGAATGTGAATTTCCAGAGGAGGCAGATCATCAGCATTGGTATTATGGTTCGTTCACACCGGCCCAACCGTCAACGTTAGAAGCGCAAGTTTACATGTAAAGTCTATGGTGGAGTGCGTCAGACAGACATCAACGGCTCTGCGTCGCTTTGTCAGCGTTATGAGCAGCAACTTTTCAAGCTTTTCGAGCGCTTCAGGCGTTGACGCTTGAAACGCTTAAAAAGCTCGAAACGCACGAGGTTCAGCTAGCTGAACTTTTGACGCTCTTGAAGCGGCATGTCAACCAATCAGAGCGTCTCATCGTAGTGACGTACCTGAATGAAGCAGGAAGTCTTCAAACAGGGCGCGGGACAGACGGAAGTAGCACTGGAAGCAAACCTCATCCATATGTAGCTCCACATCTGAAGAATCAAATCAAATCAAAAATCAAAAATACTTTATTAATCCCCGAAGGGAAATTAAGTGTTGTTGTAGCTCAGTTCTTTTTCAGGAAGCCATTATAGAAGATTATAGGTGTGGACAGGAAGGATCTCCTGTAGCGGTCTGTGCTGCAGCGGATTATGAAGAATCTTCTGGCTGAAGACACTCTGTTGTTGAGTTACTGTGTTCTGAAGAGTGTGTTCTCACTTGCTCTGATGCTCCACCCCAACAGGTGACTGCAGATATGATCAGCTGACAAACTCCTCTTCTATTGCCGCTCCTCATCAAATCTCTGTCTGTTGGTATTGTTTGAAAGCCAGGTAGAGCAACGCTGGAGTCCAGGATATGTTCCTTTAGCCATGTCTGTTTGTCAATAGGACTGATGGAAGTGAAGGTTTAAACTTCCTCTTTCTCGCTCTTCACTTTGCTCCTGCTCTGCATCCACGTCTTCTTCTTTTGAGCTCATCAGGGATCCAGAGTTACAATTTGAGGATTATTTCAGCCTTAGAAATGTCAGTTAGTTGCTCTTTCTTGTAAACAAGTCTCTTGTTGCCATGGTTACGCATCATAACAAGTGGCAAAAAAGTGACAAATCAAGCAAAAAACTTGATCAGCACAGCATCCAAATCTGAAGAATAGTATTTAGAAAATATTTCCAGAAGAAAAAACTAGCAAGAAATACTCAAAAAGAACAAAAAATGCTAGCAAATGCTATTTAAGTCAGAGAGCTACTCCAACAAGCTGCCACCAGTTGTAGCGCCATTCCGGAATGGGCTGTATCCACAAACGGATTAAAGCTGGAGTGCGTAACTTTTACATGTCCGTGAATGTCCGTTTCAGCCAAGCCACTATCAGAGGAGATGACACAATGCAGACAACTCAAACATCTCACGGTATTTTTCAATATATATCATTTTTACTTTGCGTGTCGACTGCGACATTCCCGCGCTGTCGCACATGAAATTACGTCTTTTATGTCACAACAAGAAAAATAATAAGAAATAGAACGCAGTGTCTCGTAGCAGCCGGCAGAACGTGAAGGTCGACATGGCGGAGAATCCAAATAAACAGCCGAGAGACACTTATCGGGAAGTGGATCCTACCACGAAAAAAAAAAATAATTCCTGGACGTTCGGCAGAGGGACTATTGGCTAAGAAGGAAAGTGACCGAAGGAGAAGGCAAACGCGAATTTGTATCGGCGTCGCTTTTCCTCGGTGGAGAGAAGAGATCTGGCTGATGTTCAGGGGTGCATAAGTGGTCCGCAGGTCCGCACACACTGTCAAAATATAAAATGCGCACCAGATGAAACCCAGAGCGCCGAAGTTCCAGCTGATCAG
>SSNP01000285.1:67356-173116 GCA_006937955.1 Pachypanchax playfairii
GTCTCTATCTGTGTCAGTTTGTGTCTGTCAGTTTGTGTCTGTCAGTTTGCCAGTGTAACGGTTTTACAGTCAGTCAGATCAGTGTAGCTGACTGCAGGATTCTGCATCGTGTCAAAACTGAAAAAATTCACTGAATAAGACAAATAGATCATTGTGGCCCCAACAGCTGACTAATAAATTTCAACACCAAACTGTTAAATGTAGATTAAAGTGAACAATCAAACCTGTAAACAATCCAACCTGAACTCTGAAGGTTTTTTTACCAGTATTTTTATATTTTACTGGTTTCTCTTGATTTTTTCAACAATGAAATGATATTTATTGAAACAAATATAGAGCCAGGTAAAGTAAACAGACTGAATTTGAAGCTTGATTAAGACAGATACCGGTTGGAATAACAACGGCAGAGATAAAGCGGTGGCAGCTGGGCTTACGTCATATGGAAGTGCCAGCTTTATTGTTGTAATGACGCAGAAATTCCGCTAGGGGGCGACAGAAGTTACAGAAGTTACGCACTCCAGCTTTAAATAAAGCCAAGCCACTCTCTCTATATGATCCGCCATAGCTCAGAACATCCGATAACAAAGGAAGCCCCACCTTTGCTCTCTTTTTAACGGTCAAGCGTTACGAGCTTTAATGCCTATGCGGTCTGACTGGCAGGCCTTATGAGCTTCAACTTTCAAACGTCAAACTTGGAGCGTTATGAGCGTTGCTTGACGTTGACAAAGTGGCCGGTGTGAAAACACCATTAGAGTTATGTCCATGACCGCCCTGGTGGAATAATGCTTTTGAAATGGCTGCTTTAGAGTTTAAAAAGAAGACTTTTAAATGAAACCAAGCTAAATTATCTTTATGACCAAGGTCCATCTTTGGCTCGAAAGTCTTTTAGTGACACAATGTATGGAGCTGAAGCATAATAGAGTAGGTGGCAACACTCAGGACAGCTCATCATAGCACTTTAGTTTGATTGACATATTTTATCGGCTAAATAAGACATGGTAAAATAGTATAAAATGCCTCTTTTGCATGACTTTGGACAACTGCATAGTTAACTTCATTTATTACATGGCTTCTGTTATTTCAACTGAAGCAGTGTGTTTTGTGATGCAAACTTTTTGCAGAATCTGAGGCATGTTTTTGTTATGATAATATAAAAAGAAAACATGATTGAGTGTGTTGATTTCTTGTCTGTACCTTGAATGTATGATTTCTTAACCCATTGTAATCTGATACAAAAATATGTCTTTTTAACTTTCAAATCTTACAACATAAACACAAACAGAAACACACAGACTAATATGAATGATAAATATGAGAACAAAGTCTGTTATTTGCAAAAAGGTCGGGTCCTCTTATGTTGAACATGCGGCCGTGGCTCTGGCGGTAGAGCAGGTCGTCTGGTAACTGGAAGGTCGCTGGTTCGATTCCCTGCTCTGCCCAGATATTGCCTGGCCGTTGTGTCCTTGGGCAAGACACTTAACCCACCTTGCCTGTTTGGTGGTGGCCGGAGGGTCCGGCGGCGCCAGTGTCTGGCAGCCTCGCCTCTGTCAGTGTGTGTCCCAGGACAGCTGTGGCTACAAACGTGTGTAGTTCATCATCACCAAACGTGTGAGTGTGTGTGTGAATGGGTGAATGACAAAAAACTGTAGTGTGAAGCGCTTTGGGGGTCGTAGGACCTGAGTAAAGCGCTATACAAGTACACGCCATTTACCATGATGTTGAAATCTTGAAAATAACATTATATTGCTTGCTAAATGGATCTTGGGCGATCTTTTAGTGCTCACAAAATGTGTTGTGAATGACTCTCAGCTACTACCACATCAAATTTTAACCTAGTATCTGTAAACCTGACTGAGGTAAAGCTAGAGCTATTTTTGTATTTGCAAAGGTCAGTTTGCTGTGGTGGCCATCTTGAAAGGGGTTGAATCCATAGAGTCATTGGTTGTAGGTGATTATTTAAAGACCCATTCCAATCATCTTTTGAGCTATTTTAAAGCATTTCAGTGGTTTTAAATTATGATTATGGTGTTTTTACCTAAAATCACAAAACCTGTGCTGTTTTCTGGAAGTAGTTTCTGCCTAGCGGCAGTAGCTCGTTAGCAATCCACCTCTGTGCTGTCAGTGGAATCGTTGGTGCGGAGGATCCTCCTTGTTGCTGAAAGCTCTCTGTTTATGCTAGCTCTATTGCTAACTTACTGCTAACTGAGCTTGTGGCCTGCCCACTAGCTTTTCTATCTCTATGTTTTTTAGACCGCATTATTGCTTCTGCTACTGATTTGAATGCATAAATGTGCAGAAATGGCTTACCAGACTCTAACACACACAGCTCCTACTTACCTTCACTCCTTCATCCAAACCTACATTCCCACGCGTCAGCTACGCTCAGCCGCTGAAAGACGCCTAGCACTTCCCCCACAACGTGGTATGAGATCATGTTCCAAACTCTTCTCCTCTGTTGTCCCCCGATGGTGGAATGACCTACCAAACTCGGTACGATCCTCAGAGTCGGCACCTACTTTTAAGAGCAGACTTAAGACTCACCTCTTTAAAGAACACTTTCAGTCTTAATGAGGAATTGATTTATGATTTATGATAGCGATTTGGGAGTTTATCTCTACAAAAAAAAAATTGATACACTTGATGTATCAGCGTCAGAATTAAACTGGACTCCAAACAGTCCCCCTCCTTATATTGTTTCCTTCTCTTTGATTTCTTGCTTGTATGTTCTCTCAATGTAAGTCGCTTTGGATAAAAGCGTCTGCTAAATGACAGTAGTAGTAGTAGTAGTAGTAGAAATGCAATTTTTAGCTTAATTTTCTTAAAGAGGCCATTTCACAAAGATTTCATGACTTTGTGGTTATTTCTTAGGTATTAATATGTAATATGAAACATTTTATATCTAAAAAACGTTAGGAGACACTGATTAACAGACTTTTCAAATACCTCTGCGTCAAAATTCGGCTGGTTTCGTCAGGCTTTGTCAGCAGCTCTTTCATATTCATTGCTCGAATTTGCTGGACTCTAATTGGCTAAAAAACTAGCCTATGAGAGCAAAGAATACTGTTTTCTGCCCCGCTGTGCATGGCAACGTCAGATGTCGTGTCTTCCAGTTTGCTACGTTATGCTACAGCTTTTTAGCCGGCAGCATGCTAGGCGTGGTTTCATCTGTGGGAGCTAACTAACGAACAAAGGAGTTGTGACGAAAGAGATACAGGCCGTTTCGGACCCCATAGAAATCGGATGTTATTGCCACCTGCGTAGTTTGAGAGATTAAAACTGAAAGAGAAGTTGTTGACCTGTTTTCACACCCACTATGAAGGTAAGAACACTTGTGGAGCTAAAATATTCAACAGAAACCTCAGAAAATCATTAATGGAAGGGCCTCTTTAAAACATGTTTTAGGGATGAAAATCAGAAAGACACCTTTATCAAGCTCCGGAGCAACCTGTGGGGTGGAGGTACAAGAATAAATCTATTTATAAATCCTATTCTCAGCCAGCCAGCAGTGAGGAAGAAGAGGACACAGATCAAGAGCTCTCATCAAGTTTTTGGTTTGGTTTTGTTATAAACTTCTTCAGAATAAACTGAGTGAAAGAAATACTTTTTATTTCCCTTATTTTTTATAGTAAATGGATTGTTTATTAATAAGAAAATGAACTTTATATAATTAGAGTTGTTTATGACGTCTAGACAATATTTATGATACAAAAACCAATATCATACCAAAATAAAACTATTTACAGAACACAGGACAACATTTGAATAAGTCATTGCAGAATAAACGTGAGAAGGACACCTCATTTACATTCCGTCTTAACTGCTTTTGTTTAGCGTCATCACGGTTGCTAGGCAACCGGACATGCGCAGAGGGTTAGGGTGGGAACAGAAGGAAGAGTAGAAGCATCCAAATTCACAAGAAAGCAACTTTCGTTTTTTGCGCTCTTGAAGGAACCATCTTCTTTAGACCGGTTAGGAGGGACTCTCAGCAGTATGCAGACCCTGAATTTACACACAGCCTCTGTCTGCATAGTGTCTTTTTCCTGTTTGGCTGAGCACCAGTGCTCACTGCAGCTTTCTGACCCACTATGCTGCTGCACTGAGAATGGATACATTCACATGAGACTTTCAAAGTTATGCAGTGTATTGACCTGTTAGTGCTGTACAGTCTCCTTGTTCTTGGCTCAGACCTAACTCAGACCACAAAGATTTTTTTGTCTTGGGAGTCATGTGCACCTATATTTCAGTTTCCAGCATTCAGGGTTCCACTAGAATGCACACAGGTTGCTTGACCACCACCTACCACTCTCTGTCACTGTCAAAGCCCTCTGCGTTTTGCTGAGGCCCTGGCTTTCCCTCAATGGCTCTTTCAATGCTACTTGGTAACAATGCATTTTTTCCATGCCATAAGGCTGATGCTGTATGATGGCAGCACAATACTGAACCCATCTAAAACTGTTTACCATGTGAAAGGCACACCGGGATCAGGATGTCTGCCACTCTGTGGGGCTTTTGAACTTGCCACTCCATAATGAGTACACACTGGAAGGAAAAGAAGTGGACGGCTTAAACTGGCATTGTGATTTCTGCACGGAGAGAGGAAATGCAGAATAAAGTGCTGATCCAGGCTATTCTTCTAAGGCCAGGGCTTTTTGAATACAGTGATTACTGTGACACCAGATGAGCTTGTCAGCAGTCGTACCAAAAGAATATCAACTTTGGGATGGGGGTGAGGGGTGGTTTAAATTCTTTTCAACCTCCAAAAACTCTAACATCAAAAATACTCATCTTGCTTTTGGTTGCTCCTAAACTCAGGCCTGAGTTTAGAAAGAACCAAAACCAAGATGATTTTTTAACACTCAGTAAGAACCTACCTCAAGATCAAAAATACTCTGTTGTAAAAGTAAATTATACTCATTTCCAGTGCAGGAGGAGGTAAATCGTGTAAAACATAATTCTAGAAAGTGAAAAACTCAAGAACTAAAGAGCGAGCAGAGGAGAGTACAGAGGCATATTCAATGGAACAGAGGCTGTGTCCAAATTCAGGGTCTGCATTCTTTAAAGGTCGTATTTCAAGGATGTTATGTCACACTGCCGTGACAAGAACAGTACAAATTCCAAGGTTTCTTCAAATACTTCCTTGAAATGTGTACTATTTTTCCCTGAATTTTAAGGATGGGTTTGATGTATCTTTTCACATTCTACCTATCCTACAATTATATTCAGCAATTGAGCATACAGTTTAAGCCAATGACGGACGAAGTGAGAGGTAGCGCAGCGGGAGAGGAGTTTGGATTCAGATGTAAGTTTTAAAAAAATTAACAGTAAAAAAAGTTAATTCTTACAGCGGTGGTCTAATTAGGTCTTTGGTTTTAGCATTAAGCATGTTTTTATTGTATCTCTAAAAATGTTCCCTTTCTGTGTAAATGTAGAATTAATATTTTATTTTATTGTCTAGATGGGTAATTACAATCGATTGATTCACTGTTGGAAATATGTGTCACATATCTGATAAAAAATATAATTAACGGTACTGACGTGTATTTTCGGACATGATATACTAACATTTATTCTGTCTTAAACACCTCCTTTGGTTCCTGTGCATCATTATCCTCAAAATAATTGTTTGTTGGAGTTTTAAAATCATTTCTAATGTCAAGATAGCGCAAACAGCGACCAGCACTGCCATTTTGGTTGTCATGGAGAAAGAACGCTTTGGCAAAGGTCCTTGATGTAACACTCACTATCCCAATACTGCTATTTGTGCGCACTTGTTCACTATGCACTTCGAGCCCTTATGTGCACTTTGTGGAAGACCGTAGGGTGCAGTGTGGGTATTGGGTCAGGGCCTTTGTATAGCATCGTCACGGTTGCTAGGTTACTGGACACGCGCAGAGGGTAACGGTGATAACAGAAGGAAGGGTAGAAGCGTCCAAATTCATAAGACACCAACTTCCAATTTTTGCGCTCTTGAAGGAACTGTCCTCTTCAGACCGGGCAGGACGGACTCTCAGCAGTATGCAGACCCTGAATTTGGACACAGCCAGAGAACCCTGCTGTTCAGTGTTTGGATTCCTTTGCGTGACGGTTTGTTTGTAGGTCTCTCCTTGAGCTCACTTGTCTGCCTTCACTGCATCTTACACAATATAGTTTTTCCTCTAATCAAAATCTGCATCAAACCTGATGTTCTGCTTCACCTACAGTTAGTTCTAAAGCCTGTAGCTCACCAAACTGCAACTGTGGGCAGCTAGTTGAAGACAAAAAATTGGATACATTTTCCATTGGAATCATACTGAATTGGTATTCATGGCACTTTTTTTAACAAGTTTCATACAAAGTTCTGTCATTTAAAATGTAACATCCTTGCAAACAAATTTTCTTGTAGTGTAGACACAAAGTGTCCCCATGTTGTTTGTAATTTACCCTAATTTTATTCACAATTTGGTTGCAAAACACTTCCATTGCTGTTTCACATTCCTCTTCTTCTCTGACTCTCAGGAACTAAATTGAGAAGGGTTTTAAATGCACATGGCAACTCTGAGAAACTCTTGCAAAAATTTTAAACATATTCAAATTTCAAATGACACAGCAATATGGCCCTGTGATTTCCTAAACATTCTGGAAACTGCCTTGTGAATGCAAGTCTCAGTTTTTTGGTCAACAGTCACTGCCCAGTGAGAGAGACTCACTAACCAAGCAAATAAAAAGTCTTTGAAAGGCCGGATGTACTTAACTAGAGAGAATGGATGGTTAATAAGTCTCTACAGTCTGACTCTCATCAT
This sequence comes from Pachypanchax playfairii, assembly GCA_006937955.1. Lineage (NCBI taxonomy): Eukaryota > Metazoa > Chordata > Actinopteri > Cyprinodontiformes > Aplocheilidae > Pachypanchax > Pachypanchax playfairii. The sequence continues at coordinate 74,136 of SSNP01000285.1, forward strand.
CTCAGATTAAACATGAGAGGGAGATACTGACATAGAGCACTCAGACCTCCACCTGAACCTAAGATCTCCTTGGCCCATCAGTACCACTCAGAGGGATTATCCTTCCTGACAAGAGCTCTCTAAGGCCTCTGACTGGTCATCAGTCATGTCAAGTGTCTGAAAAAATATATCCAATGACTATCCCCATCGCACTACTGGAAATAATGATGTTAATATTAAGTAAAAGATGTTGACTGGGCACATTTGATTTCAGCTGTGGTTGCTGATGTGAACTTGAATTTGCTCCTTTATTTAATCTTTCAGTGGAGCTAAAATGTATAAGCTGTGAATAAAACATGGATTGTTGCAGCATAGCTTCAGGGATGCTTATATCAGCTTGCTTCCTATTCAGACTTTAGGCGGTTGAGTGGGTGCACAGGTTGACAAGATTGATGAATTGTGGAGAAGTAAAGTAGTGTTTAACTGAGGTGGTTTGAGGGACGAGATGAAGAAGAAAAAGTGAAAGGAGAAATAGAGAACATTGAGGGAAGCTAGTAGCAAAAGGGGTGGCCCAGTTGGTAGCACTGTTGCCTTGCAGCAAGAAGATTCTGGGTTCAAATCCAGGCTGGGGCCTCACCGCATTTAGTTTGCATGTTCTCCCCATGTATGCATGAGTTTTTTCTGGGGACTATGATCAGATCAGGTCAACTGAAAGATCTGCAGGCTGAGAAACATATCAGTCATATGTCACCAAAAAAAGAAACAGATACTAAAGTTTATCAGCACAAACAGGTGATCTGAAATCTTCAAATATCTGTGGCGTGAAAAAAGTCGAAGCATAAAACGGGTTGTAGGCAGGAACAGCCCTAATGAAACATAATCCAACAAGACTAGAAATAAAACAGAGGCTAGATAAACAAGTTAAATAGTAAATGGCATGTACTTGTATGGTGCTTTACTCAGGTCCTACGACCCCCAAAGCGCTTCACACTACAGTTTTTTGTCATTCACACACACACTCACACGTTTGGTAATGATGAACTACATACATGTAGCTACAGCTGTCCTGGGACACACACTGACAGAGGTGAGGCTGCCAGACACTGGCTGTTTAATATACTTTCATAATTAGCTAGTTTTTAGCGTTAGCATTGTTAGTTAGTTATGATACTGTTTTGAACATTAGCCTATGTTAGCATTACCACTCAGAGAGACTGGACCCATCCTGTCTCCCTTTGCCTCGGCAGCTGCGCAGCAGCACCGGCTTCAGGAAGCGCTTACTCAGTGCACCAGGCCTGTGGCTCGAACCCATATATAAACGTTAGATATCTCGTGGAGGAGTTTCAGACAGCAAAACCGGCGGGAGGTGGCCATCTTACCACAGTAAAGCTCTCTGGCAGACTGTGTTGTAGTGAGTGGAAGGTAGCTAGTTTTAGTAGCTAGCGTTAGCTCGCTAACCTAAAGCTCTTGGCTTACTGTACTAGTGTAACATTATCTATTGTACTTAGCTATGTTAGAATAAGCAGTTATAGTTTTAAGCTTTGGGCTTTGCCTTTTAGCATTGTTAAGAGTTTTTTGTTGGGGTTAACAAAGTTAGCTGATGTGATCATCCAGGAGACAAAGGACTTTTATCTCAAACTGGATGAAGACACTGGCTTACTGAAAATGAAACAGAACCACAACTACTGCCATCATATTTAGGACAAGCTGTACCTGACAGGAGCTGGCACATCTCTTGGTGGTGTGGGCTCTGCTGGATCTTGTAATCCTGTTCATCCATAAACATACAGCTTGGCCAAACAACATTACTGTTTTAGAAAATTTTTTAAAGATTTTTCCTGCTCCATATTCTCTCAGATATTAAATGATAAACCCAGCATTCTTTATATATTCAAATTTTATTTGTTTGTGAGATACATCAACATCTGTGTTCAGTGAAAATGCTGTTTTTCAGTTTTGTTGTCTTATTTACTTTACAATAAAAAGGAAGTAACAAGATGAAACACGTGTAATCCAAATAAATTAGTGGCAATAACAATCACTTTTAAAACATATTTTATTAGCTTCACTTGCATTCAGGCTGTCAAATGAATAAGTTCTTTTCCAAATTATTCATTTATTATCATTTATTAGTTTTTCCTATCAAGAAGTAAAACTTATTTCAAAGTAAAATAAACACAAGCCACACAACACACAAGCTGTGGAAGTTGTGTGAAATCCTTCCAGGTTGTGAATAAGTGAGCATGTTGCACAGATAGCAGAACAATCTCGTCATGGAAAGAAACCTTTCCCAAATGCTCGTCTCCACAAAATTAAATAAAGAGAACCCCCACTCCCCCCACAGCTTCTTATTATCCTCAGAGCTAGTGTCTCTGACGCTACAGGCAGGGCAGTCTGTCAGCTTTGTTTTGCCACTAATTTATTCATTTATATGGTGGCAGCTATTTTCAAAGACAATAGTTCACAATTTCTGAGTTGAATTGACCTCAGTAATTATGCAGTTCTGTGGAAAGAAAAGCCCAATTGTTACTCTCTCTTTAAAATTCTTGCCCCCTTCTGTGCTTAACATCTAAGTGAATATATTACCCGGTTCAAGAAAATATTCCAACTACTGTCAAAATCTACTAAGACAGGACTACTTTAGATTGTATTCAACAGGGATAAGAATTCCTCTTTATGTTTGCTTATTTGTACCTTATGAAAATATAAATCTACTGCGTGCATAATCATCATATGTGGTCAATGATGACTATTTGTTTTTATCAAAACATTTTATTATAATCTGTTTTAAGTGTTTCCAATAAAGGCTTAGATCAAAATGCTAATGTAGTCATTTGATCAATATCAAAGCTTTTACACCAACATCACTACCTGAATGCATCTATACAAGGTCATTTAAAACCATTAAGAGTTCAACAGAGAAGCCACTGGACAAGCAGTGAGGTGTTTTTAAGTATAACATCCTGTAGACATTTGCCACCATCAGGTGCAGTCCATTGAGATCCAGTCTTTAGTTTTGCTTTCAGTGACGGATCTTGTTCAGTTTTAACTTATTTTGTTTTGTGTTATTTGATATAGATTAGTTTTTATTGTCATTGCACAGTAGTACAGAATATGTAAGCACAACAAAATAAGGGTAATACTTGATCAATCCAACACTAGAGAAGATTTTCCTTTAAAAATGTCCATTCTGGTTCATTTTTGTTTGGTTTTTCATTTGATTGATTAAAGATTCCAGATTCATTCCACATAATTAACTGAGCCAATTTCTTAATTTATTTCACTGGTGCATAGTTGACTCCAGACTGTGTCAGAGACATTTTTTATAATTCAATTTATAAACTGAGTTTTTCCTGCAGCCAAAGGATATTTGCCATGTAATCTTTAAATGAAAAAAAAAGTTCTGATATTATCAGCAATCTCCTTCACAATGAAATGAACTATACTATACATTTGTAATAATGTTATGCAACTATATTACCTATAGTTAAGCTTGTCAACTCTCCCCACCACACAAACACACATAGTCCTCCTGTCTCCAGTCTTCCATTCTTTATATTCCAGAAGAAACAAATCAGTCCCTGTGTTAACTACTTTTTAAAAATACTGATTTTATATTTGTTTTAAATTTTTTTTACAACTCATCAAGGATTCAGTTTAGTCTGGAGTTTTCTGTTAACTGAGTGAATTCAAATATGATAAAACTGTCTTTTTTTACTGACATAGAGCAAAAAGTACTTAAGAATTTACTGATGAAATAGATGAATAGGGAATGACGAGGCCGAGGATTAACTATTTGCTAACTGTGCGAAACTGCAACACATCCTGTATGAGCTGTTTTACATTGTAAAAAAGAACGTGATCCTCACAGTGCTTCCAGGCTTCTACAAGTGAGTCAGAGCTCGGTGTAGAAGATAGAAGATGGCGTCCTCCACCCCGATTCCGGGTTGGTAGGCAAACTGCAGCGGATGCAATAAATCCATTAAAAACGAGTTTTCTGAGGTGTTCTTACCTTCATAGTGGGTATGAAAACAGGTCAATAACTTCTCTTTCAGTTTTTATCTCTCAAAGTATGCAGGTGGCGATAACACCCAAGTTCGAACGGTGTTCAGTGAATCAGTGTTTCCTAACATTTTTTAGATATAAAATGTTTCATATTACAGGTTAATACTAAAGAAATAACCACAAAGTCCTGAAATTTGTATGAAATGGCCTCTTTAAGACCAGCCTCTCAAGGGTCTTCATCAGATGTGATATCAGGGCTACGGGCCTGTAGGGATGTAATGGTATTGACGCTATCGCGATATCGCGGTAGTAAAAGTGGCTCGATATCGTCGTCGTCGTGTTACGGTATTAAAAGTGCAGAAATCCATCAAAGAACAACAAGAAAAAGCATGTTCCTGCGGAACAACGCATTGTAAGCTACATAAACCATGATCCTTTGCGCTCACAAGAACCGCTCTTGAGCCAATAGGAATGCACTCTGTCAACACAATAAGACAGCATGGCGGCTAGCGGCGAACAAAGTTTTTAGAACGAGAATACAGATGAAAACGCCAACGAAGTTGAGATTGTGCAAGCCTCTGCTTCTTATAAGTCAGATGTGTGGAAGCATTTTGGTTTTGCCGTGTCAAAAAACGCTAAAGGAGAGAAGGTGACAGACAGACAGCGGACCCTGTGCAAGTATTGCCTCACTACAGTGCGATCCAGTGCTGGTAACACGAGCAACATGAGGAGCCATCTGACCACTCATCACCCCGAAAAGCTCGCAGATTCTCTCGCAAAGAAAATCCCGTCAGGCCAAAAAACATTACAGGAGTCATTTTTAACAACTATGCCACACAACAGTGCCAGGGCTCAAGAAATCACGAGGTACATAGCAGAATACATAGCGTCTGATTTATGTCCCTTTTCTGCAGTAGATGGCAAAGGATTTGAAAGGTTAGTGGCTAAGCTTGAGCCGAAATATAAGATGCCATCGCAAGCTCATTTTAGTCAAACTGTATTCCCTGCTCTTTACCATGAGACAAAAGAAGAAGTCATGCAGAGTCTTAAACAGTCAGAGTGCATCGCTATTACCACGGATGGATGGACATCATGAGCGACACAGAGTTACATTACTATGACGGCCCATGTTTTGACGAGTGAATGGGAGATGAGGAGTTACGTTTTACAAACAAGACAGCTTAGCGAATCTCACACTGGTGCAAACATTGCCGAAACACTTAAATCTGCAGTCAAAGAGTGGGGGTTGGACAAGATTGGTTCAAGTATTGCTGTTGTTACTGACAACGCTAGCAACATGCGAGTAGCAGAAAAGGAAGCCGAACTGTCCCCTCACATAAGGTGCTTTGCGCACACATTAAACCTGGCCTCCTAAGCAGGTTTAAAAGTAAACACAGTGAGCCGCCTCTTCGGTAGAATCAGAGGTGTGGCAAGCTTCTTTCACCACAGTTCTACTGCCGTAGCCGTGCTAACCACCAAACAAAAACTTCTCAATCTCCCTGTGCACAAACTGATTATTGATGTAGTGACTAGGTGGAATAGCTCACTGGACATGGTGGAGCGTTATCTAGAACAACAACAGGCTGTTGCTGCAGCCCTTCTCAGTGATGAACTGAGACAAAAGTCACGTAAAATAGACACTTTGGACTCATCAGATATTGCAAATGCTGAGGACCTTGTTAAGCTGCTTTCACCAATAAAGAAAGCCACAACTGTACTCTGTGATGAATCACAACCAACAATATCCCTCATTTCACCCCTAAAGCAAATGATTCAAGAGAGCATGGTTGCCAATGACCACGACTCAAATGCCATTGCTCAGATGAAGGCAGCCATATTGAAGGATCTCGTTGACAGATACCAAGGAGAGGATGAAAAATTCTTGCAGGAGAGCAGTGCCTTGGATCCTCGCTTCCGGACCTTGCAACATCCAGCCCAAGGAGGGAGGGAAAACGTCTTTGAAAGAATCAAGCTGAAAGCATCACAGATGCAACAAGAGGTAAATATTTTTTTAATGCTGTACTTTAGAGAAATGTAACAAAATGTAACAAAATACTAATATAATGTCTCTTTATCATTGAAGGACCAGGACCAAGATGTGCTGCAACAAAGACCACATCCAGCAGATCTGGACAACATCAAGTCACAGGTGGAATTCAAGCAGAAATGGACTCTTACTGTAAAGAATCATTGGTTTCTTTGTCTGCTTGTCCTCTGAAGTGGTGGAAAGACAATGCAGGGCAGTATCCTATTCTGTCCTCATATCTTTGTATACCCGCTACCTCAGTACCCAGCAAGAGAGTATTTTCTGTAGCAGGGGATATTGTAAATGCCCAGAGGTCTCTTCTTCTCCCTTGCAATGTAGATCTTTTGATATTTTTGAAGAAAAACCTGACTATAAGCTAAAGAATAGGCCAGTGTTTTTCAGTAGGCTTTTTGCCTATTTTATGTAAGTTTTGTTATGTTCCTTGAAATTTAAATACTTCATCAGGCTGTTTTTATTTGTCTGTTTGTACCTGACTTAACTTAATATTTGTTTGCACTAAAAGGGAAATTCCCTATTGTTGTTCTAGTTGCTTCTTAACTTGAACATTGCACATAAGAGATTCAGTTATGTGAACAAATATTACTAAAAATTATATTGATGTTCTTGCACTTTAAAAGCACTAAGTGATCATTGTTTTAAGTTGTTATGATCCACAAATATAAAATTAATGGCCTGTAACTGGCAAAAGAAGATTAAATGACAGTTTTTGTTATTATCATAATAAATAGCATCATAAACACCATATCGTGAGCTATTTTACAATACCGTGATCCTCTCCATGATTTCGCAATAAATATCGTACCGTGAGTTCAATATTGATATCGTACCATACCGTGAGATTTGGATATCGTTACATCCCTATTCCTTATTATATGCTTACATTCTGCTGTGCTTTCATTAGGCCCGAGCACCGAAGGCAGCGCGAAGGCCTATTGTAATCATGCTGTTCATTATTATTTTAAATCTTCCGGAAAGTGATTTGCCTTTTTGGAGGCCTGAACATGCCCGAAAAGTTGGGAAATTTTGGCTACCCCCCCCCCCCAAAAATCGAAACATTTGTGAAATTTTGGGTTTCACGAAGGGGCGGAGCCTCCTACATATACAGTGCCACCTATTGGTGGGGCTCTTTCCGCTGCTTCTATGTACAGCTTTGAAATTTGGAGAGTTGAAAGAACTCATGATTGCTGACAAGAAAGCCTCTTGGAGGTGTGGTCCAAACTCAACAGGAAGTCGGCCATTGTGATTTTGGCGTTTTAAAGCTTCCTATTTGAGTGAACTCCTCCTACAGTTTTTGATGTATCCACACCAAACTTGGTCAGTACAGTCTCAAGGCATGGGGGGCCAAAAGTTATCCACAGGTTTTACAATAGAGCCTAAGTTTGGGCGTGGTTTGACCTCAAACTTTCTCGCCAAAAACAGACAAATGCTAATAACTTCCTCAAAAATGACAACATCTTCACCAAAATGCTTGTGGATGATGGTAGTAGGTTCATGGTCAAAGCTATAGTGTCATATTTTGACAAAACTTTAGCCTAGCCCACTGGGACCCAGAAGTGTCACGTCTTACTGTTAGGGTTGTGTCATTCTTGACCCAATTAACTTCAAAATTATGTCAGACAGCAGAAAACAGGTTGGCCTAACTTTCCATGCAGAAAGAAATTTGCTACTGCAAAGGGTGTGGTCTTCATTGCGCGGCCAAAAAAAGTAACCAATTTTGCTAGTAATTTTGCAATTCTGATCCGATCACCACAAAACTTCATAGGGGGGATCGTGAACACGGTCTGAACCCATTTTAGCCAAAATATTTTGGGGGGCGTGGCTTTTGCCCCCTTGTGGCCGCTTAAATGTATAGCCCCGCCCACTGCTTTCACTTGCGATTCTGAAATTTGGTACAAAGATGGAGCACATCAGGACCTACAAAAATGCCTCCCTTATCCGGAACCCAACCGGAAGTCGGCCATCTTGAAAAAACTGCACATTTTGCCATTTCACACATCTAGCATTTGAACGAACTCCTCCTAGAGACTTTAACGTATCTGCACCAAATTTGGTCAGTATGCTCTTTAGACATTGGTGGTCAGAAGTTATCCACAGATTTTACAAAACATCTTTACTTTGGGTGTGGCTTGGCCTAAAAAAAATCTAAAAAAACAAACTCTTATAACTTAATAAGTATTTCTCAGATCTAAATGAAAATCTACATGGATGATCCCAGTGGGGCAGTGAACAAAACTATGCATTGAATTTTTTTGGATAACGTTAGCTCCGCCCACTGACAACCAGAAGTGTCATGTTTTAGTCCTTGGGGTCATACTCTGGCTTACATCAGAAAATCTACAACGACCAGGATCAGGCAACAGCCAATGAGTAGATCTAAAATGGTTTAAAATTTTAGAGCTCTAGTATTTCAGGCGTCTTCACAGCGCCACTTCAAGGTTTGACGTCTCGCATTCAACACATTTTTTGCTATAAAATCCACAGTCATGATCAGATCAGGACAAAACTAAATAGGGTGAATTTTTGTGAGGACCTTAACATGCATGAATAGAAAAATCCTGTGGGTGTGGCAAATTGTGTCAACAGCACCCCCCTTCTCCTCATTTTTTGCCTTAAAATTACAAGCCCTGCCCACTGGTTTAATTGACAGTCATGAAATTTGGTACACTCATGTATCCTATCAGGACCTACAAAAAAGTCTCTTGGACCCATGTCCTAACTATCACAGGAAGTCGGCCATCTTGAAAAAAATGTCTATTTTAGGACATTTCACACCTGTCGAATTTGAACCATCTACTCCTACATACTTTCATGGATCACCATGAAACCTTGTTTGTACAGTCTTTATACATGTGGGATTATGTCATTAAAAAGGATTTATTCTATCTTAAGAATTTTGGGCGTGGCTTCACTACTACTACTACTGTCATTTAGCAGACGCTTTTATCCAAAGCGACTTACATTGAGAGAACATACAAGCAAGTAATCAAAGAGAAGGAAACAATATAAGGAGGCGGACTGTTTGGAGTCCAGTTTAATTCCGACGCTGATACATCAAGTGTATCAATGTTTTTTTTTTTTGTTTTTTTTTTTGTAGAGATAAACTCCCAAATCGCTATCATAAATCATAAATCAATTCCACATTAAGACTGAAAGTGTTCGTTAAAGAGGTGAGTCTTAAGCTTCACTTTAAACTTTGCTTTAAGAAGCACAAAAGCCTGTCCTAACTCCCGGATATTTTCAAATTGCTACCAAAAGGCATATGGAGGATCACAGTGACTTCCTAAACAAAACTATATGCTCATATTTTTGGATAATTTTAGCCCCGCCCACATACAACAAAAAGTCTCCATTTTTACTCTTTGAGGTCATACTTTGGCATGTCTTTAAATAAAACTTGAAACTGTAATATGCTCACTCGAGCATAGTTTCCATGGTGTTTTGGAGGCTACTCAGTGGAAAGGGAGGTGGTCTGGCGAGATGGTGGCAGCACTTCCGGGGCGACGCCAAGGTGCGAGGGCTGTCATCACCGCTTGCGGCTTTAATTGTTATTGTCTTTACTTCAGATATGCAACAGGAAGCCAAGATCTCTTTAATTTTTTTAAAAATTTGAATTAAAAATGTATTTTAAAATAATTATTTTGAGGAGTTTATGTTTGTTTACATGCCCCCTTTGTCTATATAGGTTGGGTTTGCATTAAAGAGACAGGTGGTATGAGAGCTGGCTACACAACATGGGTGAGGATGAAGGTGAGAAGAAGAAACATCTAATTTCCCCCACCCACTGCCACAAATATACAAATAAAAGATTGCTACTGGAGACTAGGGAAGGGCAATATCTTATTGTTTGCGATATACCATTGGAAGTTCTCCTCACAATAAAAATTTGTCTCCTCCCAATAATAACAATAAGTCATGTTGATGACGTAGTGCGCACCCGATTCATGTACTGAGTGGCGGAAGGCAGACGTGAGGCTGAGGAAGAGCTTGTTGTAAAGCAGGAGCTTTCTCCACAATTTGGAACTGGCTTGGTTACAGAAAATCAGATCAAGAGTAAACTACCATAATATGCAAAGTTTGCAGAAAAACAGTGGTTACAAAGAGTGTAAACAAATCCAATCACATCCACTGTACAGTCGTGACTTCACCCCAGTCTGTAATATGCAGGGAGCAGCTCTGCTAACATAGCAACTGTGTCAGGATATTTACCGAGTGTTTAGACTCTTCTAGGCGACTCTTTTTCAAAGAAGCAACTAGCAACAAATCTCGTGGCTTTTTATGGTGTTATTGGATACTTTTGTAGACTAACGTGGAACACGTATCATTGTTACTGCGTTCCCTTGGCAGTGAAGGGCTCACAGCATTCTGCTGCAGCTTCGCCCCACTCAGTCAGACAGATATGAGTCCTTCTGAGTCCAGAATGTTTATTAATTACATTCGCCTGAAGCTGCCCGCAGCTGATCACCTGGGCTCCGATGCAAAGGCAAAATACAGTATTTTCGGTCTAAAATAAACGACTGTACACTATATCACCAAATCACTGATTTACTTTGCAGCCCCAGTCACTTCCTCATCTGGTCTTTGTGGTCGCTTCTCTGAGTCATGTCTGAGTCTAAACTAACCTCTTAAGAAATACAGAAAGGAGCCATATAGTAACAATAACCCATAACATTTAGAAGCACATTATGCAAGTTAGGCCGTTTGATATAGAAGGGGACAGGGTATGTGTGTGTCTATGCGGGAGTGGGGGTGGGTTGGCGCTAGTTATCGTTCATTTATCGTAATCAAGGTGAGCTGCTCAATATATTAATTTGAGGCCATAGTGCCCTTCCCTACTGGAGACAGCGCGCCCTTGGCTTTTGTTGTCGTATGCTGATGAAACTAATGAAGATTAATAAAATGTGGCTCACAAATGATAAATGAACAGGTCATGCTTGTCCCATAGCTTGTAAATTGAAGGGTTAAGCACTGAGTGAGGTACTAAATTAAATTGCTGGCTCTGCTGTGTTGTGTTATGCATCAGTGGAGCAGGTTGTTTTCTTTTCCTGTTTATGGCCATTGCATTTCCAGCAGTAATGAACAGCTGGAATGGCAGAGCCCCGTGCCTCATCGATCTCTTACTTACACACAGCCGGTGGATGGAAATTGTGCCTAGTGGGAAATCATAGGAAGCACACACATGCCTATACCTTCTGTGGATGTACTGTATATGATGCATAGACAGTGAGAGTGTGTGCAGGACACTTGCTGCTCACTTGGCTGAAGATGATCTTCTTGTGGGTGACAGTATGTAGCATATAAGGGAGGTGGGGGCAGAGGGGGGGGGCTTGTTGCTTGGCTGGCCTCTCTTTCTCTTTGCAGCAGAAAACTTTCGGATATCTTCCACCCCCCCTCATCTCCTCAGCTGGTGCACTCTGCTGTTGTAGTCAAACCTCATATCTCTAAGTGGACTGCGGTGCTTCCTCTCCCACTTCATTACCACATGAATGGTCTCTTGCATTACGCATTATGTTGGCAACTCACTCAAAGTCAAAGTGGGTGAAAAGGGCTGGTATTGGCATTAGCAACTTGGCAAAATTAGATTGAATGGAAAAAAATACTTGGTTAGAATTGGGGCTGCGCGAGAAGGCCCTGGGTTTGAATCCGGGCTGTGGCCTTTCTGCACGGAGTTTGCATGGGCTCCCCGTGTATGCGAGGGTTTTCTCCCACACTCCAAAAACATGCAAGAGGTTAATTGATGACTCTAAATTGTCCCTAGGTGTGAGTGCGTGTGAGTGGTTGTTAGTCTATGTGTGGCCCTGCGATGGACTGGCAACGTGTCCAGGGTGTCCTCTGCCTCTCACCCAAAGAACACTGGAGATAGGCACCAGCTCCTTGTGACCCTAAATAGGAAGTAGCAGGCGATTGATTGATTGATTGATTGATTGATTGATTGATTGATTGATTGATTGATTGATTGATTGATTGGTTGGTTGGTTGGTTCATTTGTTGGTTGATTTGTTGGTCGGTCGGTCGGTCTTTTGATCATTCCTAAGGGCCTCATCCTAAAGACCAAGAAATACACCAGAGCAGTTAAAACACACACACAGGAGGTTTATTTTCTTTACAGTTGTGGAGAAAACTGGAGCTAAGGATACAGGTATGTATTGCATACATTTCCATCTTGGGGATGTGGGTGGGGAGATGGGCATACTCAGCTTAACAAGTGGCACAAAAGATCTGTGATGTTATGATAATTGACACAAAAGTAGTAAACAAATGTGGAAGTGCCATTGAGAGCGGGAAACAATAATGGAAGACGTACAGTTATTTTTGAACTTTGTACTCAGACTGTGGCTCTTTTTGAAGAAAAACTCTATGCACTACATGCGAGAAGACATTTGTGGTCAATCATTTGCAATTCTGTGACATCACTTCACATCAGAGCAAGTGAGACGAAGAGGCTGAACAGCTTGATAAGGAGGACGGATTCTGTTCTGGGAACAAATCTGGAGTCTCTTGAGTTGATTGTCCAAAGGAGAATGGTTCAGAAAATGCTTTTGTTGTTTAAAACTAAAATGATCCCTTTTGTGAGTTCTGCCATATTATATTTTTAAAGTCTGTCCACTGAGGCATTTGGCTGAAAGTCCTTCTTTTTTATCTGCACACAAGTATTATGTTTCTTTAAGCATCAAATAAGTAATAACAACAGATCAGAAAAACAAAAATTTAAACAACCATTAGACAGCAAGAACTGTGAATCAATTTAAGTCAACAGCCTAAAAAAGTTGTTGGAGGTGTTAATTTATTGTCAGAAATGTCCTATTCATTAACATGGACTTAAAACTTGTACTGCAGTCATCCATTAGGGCTTGCGCAAAGATTGACAATTCTTATTTTTCCATCAGCAATGCCAATAATTTATAATAGGCGTATTAATCATTTAGCTTATGCCATACATATTACTGTAGGTGTAAATAGTTAAGTGAGAGAAACAAAAAGCTTGTCACTGTCCTTTCAAACTAGTTAAACTATTGTGTGTTTGGAAATGTGTTAGTTTGGCTTATTGAGTCAAACAAGAAACATGATACACATGGGTCTGTCACCCCAGGGATGGTCTGCTGCCTGTGTGCGGTAAATCTCTTCTATACTTCACACTCTTTGTGTTTTTATGGCACTCTCTCTGCCCCTCTCTCTCTGTCTGTCCTTTTCTTTTCATCTCCATCATCCTCACTGTTGTCTGTGAGCAGGTTACCACTCCAGCCCTGTCAGTGAGCCTCATGGGCACCATGGAAACCAGGAACACCATTCTCCACCAGTGTGTCATCGTGCATGTTGATGTGAATCTGTGTTGATGGGTGGGATCAGAGTCCTGTTTAGTTTCAAAAAGCTTGTCAGGGTGTAAATTCCCCAAATGCCCCTAACACTTTGTTTTCATCAATGCCTTCTGAGATGTTTCTCATGCCTGATTGATGAATGTGACTTAGTACAACATTCTACTTTTAAAATGAATAAACAATGTATTCACCTGCATGTAGCTCCTTTGATAATTCATCACATACCTGACATTTCTGTGATTGTCTTGCTACAATATTCCACAAGACTCCTGGGCCCTCATCAAATGTTCGAACATTTGATGTTCGTAGAAACTGCCCTATATTCTATCCTATGAATGAAATTTAGAATGTTCGTACGAACAGTCAAAAGTCTGATTTATGAAATATGCGGTGGCCACTCGTACGCACATCATGTGTTGATAAATCCCGCTTGTGCGTACTCAGGTCTGTGTGCTAGTTCACAGTTATTTACATACAGAAATGCCCTCAATCATATTTGGTTAACAGCACTTCCTTTAAAGCCCATACAAGAAATCCCTAAAATAATGGCCAAGAGAGCAAAATAAAAAATAAATAAGGAAATTTATGTGACAGCGAGATTGAGGCACTGGTTGCAGAATTGGAACAGAACCAACAATTGTTGTTTGGTTCTCTTAGCTTGATAGAAACCAATAAAAGAAAAATTACCGCCTGGGAGAGAGTTGCAGATACGGTTAATGCGGGCAGAAAAGAGGAGATATCCCCTTCAAAAATTAAAAATAAATGATTTGATATAAAATCACATGAAAAACCTTGTAGCAGAGCTGTTATGGGAAGTGGACAGAATACTACAGAGCTGTCCGCATTTGACAGACATGTTTCTGCATAATTGGAGCTGTTGTTCTGACTGGCGTTACTGTGCATGGGGACTGTGAAAACATAGCTTCACTAACAGAACATGCAGTACCATCCAGTGTCCACAATAAAGATATGTTTTTTCAAATTTAAAGTGAAACACATCCTTCTTAACCAGATAAAACAAGGAGCCACGAAAGTCGGCGCGCTCTTTACATCATACATCAGTTTTTGTGAAGATGTTTGTGTGCCAACAAAGACTACCACACATTCAACAATAAAAAACCATGGTTCACTCCAAAGCTGCAACAGCTCCGTCAGGCTAAGGAGGTAGCTTACAGAAGTGGTGACAGAGCCCTTTACAACAAAGCAAGGAACACACTGACCAGGGAGATCAAAGCAGCGAAAAGGGCCTACTCTCAGAAACTGAGTGAACGGCTCTCAGCCAATGACCCTGCGTCAGTGTGGAAAAGCATGAGGGACATCACCAGTTACAGACGCCCCCCACCCCCTGCTGAAACAAACAAAGATCTGGCAGACGAATTGAATACATTCTACTGCAGGTTTGAGAGGGACAGATTCACACCCCTCACCCTTTCCAGCCCAGTGACAATGGTGACAATGACCACTATCCCACCTCACACCCCTCCACCCTGCCCGCCCCCCCTTTCCCAGTCCAGAGCCCAGCCCAGAGCCGGCGTTCTCCATCACACCTGCCATCCCCCCACCCTCTTCTCAGGAACTCACTGTGCATGAGCAGGACGTGCACAAGCTGTTCATAAAACAAAAGACCAGAAAATCACCAGGACCAGACAGTATTTCGCCATCCTGCCTCAAAACTTGTGCCGATCAGCTGGCTCCCATCTTCACCCGCATTTTCAAGAGATCCCTGGAGCTGTGTGAAGTCCCATCCTGCTTCAAATGCTCTACCAGCACCCTGATCCCCAAAAAATCTACCATCACAGGACTGAATGACTACAGACCTGTCGCCTTGATATCTGTGGTCATGAAATCGTTTGAACACCTGATTCTAGCCCACCTGAAGAACATTACAGGACACCAGCTTGACCCCCTGCAGTTTGCCTACCGGGTAAACAGGTCGGTGAAATGATGCAGTGAACATGGGACTGCATTACATCCTGCAACACCTCGATCGTCCGGGAACTTATGCCAGGATCCTGTTTGTTGACTTTAGTTCTGCTTTTAATACCATTGTGCCTGAACTCCTCTCCTCCAAACTCTCCCAGCTCAGCGTGTCTCCTGCTATCTGTCAGTGGATCACCAGCTTCCTGACCGGAAGCAGCAAGTGAGGTTGGGGAAGATCACCTCTGAAACACGGTCCCTCAGTATAGGTGCTCCACAAGGATGTGTCCTCTCACCTCTACACCAACTACTGTACCTTCAATAACTCTGCGGTTAAACTCCTGAAGTTTGCAGACGACACCGCTGCCATTGGCTTCGTTCAGGATGGTGCCGAGTCTGCATACCGGCAGGAAGTCGAACGGCTGGTACTCTGGTGCAGTCAGCACAACCTGGAGCTGAATAAGCTCAAGACTGTAGAGATGATAGTGGACTTCAGGAGACATCCCTCAACACTGCTTCAGACAGCCTGGTGTCTACTGTGGAGATCTTCAAGTTCCTGGACACCACCATCTCCCTGGACCTGAAGTGGGAGACCAACATCTCCTCCATCCTCAAAAAGGCCCATCAGAGGATGTATTTCCTGAGGCAACTGAGGAAGTACAGTCTCCCTCAGGAGCTGCTGACCCAGTACTACATGGCAGTCAATGAGTCTGTCCTGTGCTCCTCCATCACTGTCTGGTACGGAGCAGCAACTAAACAGGACAGGAAAAGACTGCAGCGGACTGTACGGTCAGCAGAGAAGATCATCGGCCCTGCCCTCCATCCAGGACCTGTACAGCTCAAGAACCAGGAAACGGGCAGGGAAAATCATCTCTGACCCCTCACACCTGGGACACAGACATTTTGACCTGCTGCCCTCTGGCAGACGGCACAGAAGCCTGCAGACCAGGACCACCCGACACAGGAACAGTTTTTTTCCCCTCTCCATCTCCCTTCTAAATAACCGAACTGACACACTGCTAGACTGCAATTGCACTTTATGTACACAATACTCGCACAATCCAAACCACTTATCCTCATACGTATCTAAAAGCATAAAATCACACTACGCATTCATACTGCAGACTGTCTTTTATTATGTTGTTTATTATATTGTTTACCATGTTGTGTTTTTGTACTGTTGTGCTTGAGAGACACCATCGGCCGGAAACAAATTCTTTGTATGTGTTCGCTCACATACTTGGCCAATAAACATGATTCTGATTCTGATATATAAATAAAGGAAACAATTAGGCGTTTGTTTCAAAAGAGAAGCTGCCATCCTGTCACAATGGAGGATTAGCTGGTGCAGGAGTCATCGGTGCATAAAGAGCCAAAAGTTCTGACTGAAGTGGTCCTGAAAAATCAGGAGGACGCTCTTAAGGAAGTGAAGGAGCAGTTAGTTTTAATGAACAAACTGTTTGCCGAGATCAGCGCCTCCCTCAAACAAGTTGCTGCTTGTGCTTCACACATAATGAATAAATAACAATTTGAAACAGGCCTTTTTGTGATCAATTAATGTGCGGTTTCTTTGGAAAGCAGTATCTTCAGGAGCCGCTATGTGTGCTCACCCAGCATATCTGCACGGAAGACGTTCTCCCTCCGGGGCACATTGTCCTCCAATAATGCAAAATCAGTCATCCTACGATCTCAAATACTTCTAGGTCCCACCTGTCTTTTATAACTTTGTAGCAATTATGCGACAAAGCTGTTTATTAAAACACATTACTAATTGGTTCAGAGATTTTGTGAATGAGGAAGACGATGACGGATGACAGAGTCTTTCTGAATTTCAGTTCCATGTTCTACCACTAGGTGCTATGCGTAAGTACCACTAGAGTTGTACTCATTTAGGAACATTTCTATGCACAAGTAAAAATTTATAAATACCACACAATGCGTAGAATTGTTCCAATGCACGAAATATGCACAGATCTGTGTGTAAGAACAATTGATAAATGAGGGCCCTGGTTGCTGTTATTGTGTTGTAATGAGTTAAACCAGAGGCAACATGTCTAAAATGAATATAAACATGAATGAGGACAAAGCTAAGCAATTGCCTGAGGGCAAGGCTGTCAGGTCTGATCAAACCATTTTTACACTTTATTAGTTTGTACTGATGAACATTTTATCAGTAGTCCACTTATTGTGACCTGAAAACAAGAATGAAAAGGACTGCCTGAGATTTGCCTGTTTGTGTTCATTTGTCAAAATACTTCATGAACCACCAGACAGATGAACAATCAACCATTCCTTTCTGAGAATTTAATTAAAAACTAATTGGTTCATTTTTGAGTCAATTCAACTTATCACGGCTAATCTACATTATTAAACAAAAATAACTGAAACACTGAGTTTTACATCTAAATTTGGATGCAATAATGGCTAAGATCATTCACAGCACAAACTGTAAATGCTAACTCCTCACTTGAGATTTTACAGTGTCGTATTAAATTGCACATACATTTATTTGCATAATTTGAACACAACCACTTTTAACTCTTTTAACTTAATTTCTTCACAAAATTATCTTAGTTTAAAACTCTGTTATGAAAGACATTGGAAGATATGCTTTCCTTCAAGGAATCCCTGACTTCTGATTTATTTCTGTCACACACTCCCCTCCACCCACCCACCGCCACACACCCTGCTTAGATAGCCATCTAAACTCAAACCTTCACTCACACCCTGAGTCAATCAAAGGGAACCCCCTACACGGACACCAACGCACACACAAACACTTGAAATGCTGTGTGCAGCTCCCATTAAGAGCTGCCTGGTTTAGACTGCAGCACAAACTTTGTTTTGTCATTGAAATATTATTATTGTTCTCTCAGTATCATGACAAAGACCAGGGAGGTTGGCAGGCTCATCTCAGTGTTTGCTTGAGGGAGCAATGGTCCAGAAGTGATTGCCTGGTGTCTCCACTTTACAAAGTCACTGTGCAGAAATAATGCCTATTGGATTTGGTCAATCATGCTCTGAGAAATATGCCCCCCTTCCCTAATTTCATACAATAATTCTATACACTTCAGCTCTATCCATCATTTCTCTCAATGGTGTCTGCTCCCATGAAGGCTTTTATTTATATTTCATCTTTTAAGCTAATAGCATTTCATGCTGTGTTGGTAGAGCTTGAGAAAGTTTTTCACATGCTGAGCTATGCTTACATAAAATCTCTAAGGCTGTTCATTAGTAAATGAGGTGGAAAACTGTAGGATAGAGAAGCTCTTTTATTTTGGTATCGTCTTGTGCTTCCTGTTTTCTCCGTGTGTCTGTCGTATCTTTGTTTCCCTTTCCTCCAGGTGTCTCGGGTTTGTGTTGATTGCTTTCTTTGGTTTTCAGTTTTTATAAAAGCTGTGTGTTTAGTTTCAGTGTTTGTCGACAGATTTGCATTTACTGGTGTTTTGTGATTCTCCTTCGCTCCCTACAGTTCGCCTGTATTTGTAAGTCTCTCGCTGCCCCTCTAGCATATTCCTTTATTTATATTAAATGTTTTATTGCTTTGAACTTTGGTTGTATTTTCCCCCTACATTTGGGTCCACTTCAAACACTCAGCTCCTAACAGAATCCGTCGACCACGATGGACCCAGCAAGGAGTTTTTCTTTTTCCCTCCGCCAGCTTAAGGAGAGCCATCTTCTCACCAAGAGGCTGGAAAGGTGTCCTGGCCTCAGTTTTTTGGTCCAGTGACCTAGAATGCTGCTTTAAGCATTGCTCAGGGTATGTTATGCCAGAACCCACAGCTGCTACATCTCCCACAGTTCTTCGATCTGTCCAATCAGAAAGCCATAACGCTGGGAAGCTGTAGCCTTCAGAAATAGCCCCGGTCAAAACCACAACCTCCGTCCACGACTGCTAGCTCCTCCGCAGCCGCTCTCCAGCCCGCTCCGGCTGCTCTCCAGTTCGGTCCAGCCGCCTTAGGGCCCGAGGTTCCCAGACCTCCGAAAGGCCTGAGGTTCCCAGACCTCCGAAAGGCCTGAGGTTCCCAGACCTCCGACAGGACCCGAGGTTCCCAGCTTTCCAGTGGTTCCAGACACCCCCTGCTGGTCAGCAGTTCCAGACACCTCCTGTCAGTCAGTGGTTTCAATGCCTCCTGCCTCGTCTCTGCCGGCTTCCTAGCAGTGCTCAACACCGCCAGTCTCCCGGCGGGTCTCGATGGCACCAGTCTCCCAGCACCACCAGGGACGTCATAGCCCGTGACGCTCCTCCACCATCTGCAGAGGGTCCTTGTGGTTCTGGCCTTCCAGAGGGCCTCGACGGCCATTCCAGTCCAGTCTAAATGTAAAAATCAACAGCAGTTACATATGGAAAAACAATTCTTCCAAATAATGTAGAGTGCAAATCTAAAAACTGAAACTATGAACTCTGTTGATGTCAATGACAGATTTCTCATTATAGTTTAGACCAGAGGTTTCTACACTTTTCAGCTTCTGACCCACAAAATAAAAACAGTCATAACTATGCTGAATTATTCAAATATGACTAAAAGGCTAAATACATTTCCTATTTTTAGCTGCACATCATTAAAAGCAAAAATATAGTATTAGGAGTCATTTCTCTCTTTTTTATTCCTGGAGATCATTCAATGCCCCCTAACACATAAATAAACATCCTGATCCTACTTATGCCCTGATCCTGATGCCTTTTTATTTGGCTGAAAACATTGAAAGGTTGATAAAAACAATAATCTTCTTTGTAATTTTTGATGTATGCACCCCCTGTTTGGTGTTTTACCAAATGTTTTATCATGCGCTTTAAGGTTATTTAAGTTTATTTATTTATAAAGTGCAAGTTCATAACAAAGTAATTTCAAGGCAATTTAAAGAACTATCAACCAACTGACTTTTCGCCAAGCCCCGTCCGTCCCCTTAATTACTGTTGCTACATCTGACAAACAAATGATTAACCAGATTGCCATGACGGGAAGAGGTAGCTATTATTGGAAGAAGTCAGCAAGCTTTCAGTGGGATCACGTTTAAATATCACAAAAATGGTAAATTTGTGTTTGTGTGGGCTGCACATGTCCTTGTTGGACATCCATAACAAACAGGAATAACTGCTTTCTGTTACTGCTTGTTTCACAAAAAATACGCTCATTTCGGACTTTTCTTCTGACAGTGACCTCTTTTTGGAGCAACACCTTACTCGATATCCTCCAGGTTGAGGCAGAAGGGGTTACAGTATGCAGTGGAGGGATATATTCAGAATAAAAGGATACATAATGAATGAGATACGACTGCTAGCAAGGCTAATGCTTACCGGTCTCAAGCTAAATCTCAGAGTTAGGTTTTCAGTTCATAAAATGCTTCATGAAAGATAAAAACACTATTATTCAAAGTTGCTATAAAGTTGCTATGTTCGACCTTGTTGTAAACTGACGAATAATAGTGAGGGACACTACTCCCAACACAACTGCAGCTAATGTAGCTAGCATTAGCAAACATGTTGGCTAAACCTAAAGGGCTCGTTAAACTTAGCTAGAGAGTAGGTTAACATTCTGGCATTGATATCCATGGTAATCATAACTTTGGTCCAATTTGTGTTCTTGCCTCTAGTTAGTAAATCTAGACAACACGGTAACTAGTTAGCTGTTAGTCGTACCTTTGAGCAGACGTATTTATGTTTTGTAATGTCCGACATATTTAACTGGGAGTGTTTTATCCATTGTAGGCAACACTCGTGTTTTTCGGCTTTGGGAATGGAAAGGAACACAACTCCTCCAGGCAATCTCAGGGCTCTAGACTGCGAGTGATTGGTCGCGTTTTGCGACCACCTTCTGTCTGTGTGCGAGTAAATGTAAACATTACTCGCGCCAGAGCAAATGGCAATTTCCCAAAACACTTCTGTAATGTAAACATGACTTGAAAGAGTTAAAATATTTGTTCGCGTGAGTGAGGTCATCAGACACATTTGCTACTGACGTGATCCTGTAGAAACCAGGCACTTTCGGCCAATCGCAGCGAGCAATATATATTTTACTCGATGCGATTGGCCGAAGGCGCCTGATTTCTACGGGATACGATTGGCCGAAGCAAGGCTGCCTTAGTGTCACAATCTCGCTTTGAATGTGGAGGAGCGCGGCAATTTTACAGCTGAAAGCTTTCCACAATCACTGGCTGAAAGGGACAGCTCCACTATCATGGCAAAGAGGACGATATATCCTTTTTTCAGGCCAGCTCATGATCAAACTTCACCTGTATTTGATATTAGTCATAGACACCCAGTCAGAAGAATCTGAAATACACGGCTCCAGCAAAGTGAAAAAACTCAGACATGAGTGGATGTCAGAGTTCAAGTGGCTGAGGTATGACTCACGAAAGGGCACAATGTCTTGCCTGTATTGCTGTCACTGGGGTCCTCAACATGCTGGGAAAACTGCCAAGGAACGATCTAGGACAGGTGTAGTGTCAATAAAATTGTTAAAGTTTTTCATACTAGATTTCTTGGATTAGAAATAGATGGATATTTTTCTTTTTTTAACAGCCTTAAATAAGTCAATCGTTAATAAAATCAAATTTTAAGGTGTATGGTTGTAAAAAGGCCATTATGAATATTAGTTTGTTCTATCAGCTACATAAATTGATTTGGATATAGGGCTATTTTCATTCCAGTGATGTTTTATTGTTAAAATGGGTCAAAAATATACCATTGCATGTTGTAGTGTCAGACAAGACAAAGTACACAAAAACATCTTCCCTTGATCTTACTACAGCTCATATTTTGGGAAACTAGGCTTAAATTTAATTTTTGGGTATTTTTCATCATGTTATAACTGCATTGTAGCATTAGTCTCAGGTTTAGCTGAACGATGGTGGGACCTATTTTATTTAATCTACTACTAAACTGGTATATGTGTAGGCTGCACATTGACTAGTTTAGTAGTAGATTAAATATAATTTTAGTTTATGTGATTTGAGTACAGGTTATTACAGGAGAACAAAATATTATTTTCATAGAGGAAAGAAACAAAAAGCTGTGTGGATGCATATGTAGCTTTTGTTTTATTATTTTACATTCTTACATAAATAGGCATACAACTGAACTCACTCTTGGCGTTTTGCAATAATTGGATGATGGTGGCCTGGGATGATATCAAAATTCCTGGCCTGAATTATTGTCTCAGTCCGCCTGTGATGGCTACATCCATGTCCACACAGCAGTAAATGTTGGTAACTCTCATGCACCTTTTGTTTTAGTTTGTAAGTTGATTTCGTTAAATTTATTGGTTAATGATACACTAGTTCTAATTGTAAGTGCACACATTTAGTTAACTACTGTATTTCACCCATTTTGTTGAAGTTAACTTATGTTTTCTCTTACCAGTGCTGAGAGTTCCTCCACTTCCTGCTTCCTGGGAGAGCTTGGATGGTTAAACATGGTTGAAGGGCTCCACTCCACTAAATACAGGAGGAGCTAATTGTACCAACCAAACTCCTCCAGGAAGAGGGGATTAATTACTTTCCTTGTTTATTTGCTTATGAGTTTGGTTACAGATTTAAGTTTGAAGTTATACATTTAGGTTTACATGTTTATGTTATTTAGTTTCATTAACAACTCAGCTGTACTGATTAGTTTGTTTGTTTTGTAGTTAGTAAATGTTTGTCTAGTTACCCCTTTTTGTTTCATATGGTCTGATCAGCCAGTATATATATATCTCTGTGTGTCTTTGTCTGTTAGGTCAGTTATGTTGTTTAGTCAGTTGAGACGTTAACCATTTGTTTGAGTTCCATTTTTGATTAGTTGACCTCTTTAATTAGCTTAAGTTATTTTTATTATATTTTGGGGAAAGGAAAAATAAAAGAACATCCCCTTTTTTGAAGAACCTTCCTCCACTCATTTAACTCGGTCCATCACACCGCCCCAGGTGGGAAGGACTCCAAATCATCACAGACTACAGGATCATCAAACCCTCCCCTGCATTCTCTGAAGTCTCTTTCCTCAATGAGCTTAACAACATTTATTTTGAGAGAAGGAACTCAGCAACTAAGACAGATGTGACACTCGACCACCAACAACAGACTCTCTCCCCCACCGGTGTTGGAGCAGTGCTGAGCAGGATTAATATCCACAAGGCTGCAGGTCCAGATGGCATCCCTGGGCGTGTTCTCAGAGCGTGTTCTATGGAGTTGGCAGGAGTGCTGACAGACATATTCAACCTTCCCTTGGCCCATGCTGTGGTACTGGCCTGCTTCAAATCCACCCCCATCATCCCAATACCTAAAAACTCCAACCCATCAAGCCTCAATGACTACCGCCCAGTAGCCCTCACCACCATCATTGCAAAGTGTTTAGAGTGGCTGGTCCTCGCACGTCTCAAATCCTGTCTCCCCCCCACCCTGGACCCCCACCAATTCGCATACCATCAGAACAGGACCACAGAGGATGCATTCTTCATAGCACTGCACTCTGTCTTCTTACACCTGGACCACAAAACCACTCATGCCAGAATGCTGTGCATAGACTTCAGTTCAGGGTTCAACACAGTCATCCCCTCACAAATCATCAGGATACTCACAGTTCGAGGTATTAGTTATTAGACTTCCTGACCAGCCGCCTCCCAACATGTCCGGCTGGTTAACCACCGCTCATCCACCATTACAATGAACACCGGTGTGCCACAAGGCTGAGTGATGAGTCCCTTTCTCTACTCCCTCCTCACCCATGACTGCAGACCAGTTGATGGTTCCAACACCATCATTAAGTTTGCAGATGACACCACAGTGATCGGTCTCATCAAAGACAGGGATGAAGCTGCCTACAGGGAGGAGGTGGATCGTCTGGCTGAGCAGTGTGACACCAACAACATGCTGCTCAACACAAAGAGACAACAAAGAGCTCATTGTGGACTTCAGGGGGAATGCTGATCCTCATCCACCCATCCATAAAGCAGATTTAAGATGATCTGACTGTGGCTAAGGTGGTATGCATTCAGAAATTGGTTTGGCCACAGAGTCAAAGTGTGTGAATAAAACAAAAACACAAATTTTTAGTTCAACAAAATATATATTAGAGCTGAAATTGTATAATTCAATAATGATAGTATGATATTTAGATATACAGTGGGGCAAAAAAGTATTTAGTCAGCCACCAATTGTGTAAGTTCTCCCACTTAAAAAGATCAGAGAGGCCTGTAATTTTCATCATAGGTATACCTCAACTATGAGAGACAAAATGAGGAAAAAAAATCCAGAAAATCACATTGTCTGATTTTTAAAGAATTTATTTGCAAATTATGGTGGAAAATAAGTAATTGGTCAATAACAAAAGTTAATCTCAATACTTTGTTATATAGCCTTTGTTGGCAATGACAGAGGTCAAACATTTTCTGTAAGTCTTCACAAGGTTTTCACACACTGTTGCTGGTATTTTGGCCCATTCCTCCATGCAGATCTCCTCTAGAGCAGTGATGTTTTGGGGCTGACGCTGGGTAACAGGGACTTTCAACTCCCTCCAGAGATTTTCTATGGGGTTGAGATCTGGAGACTGGCTAGGCCACTCCAGGACCTTGAAATGCTTCTTACGAAGCCACTCCTTCGTTGCCCAGGCGGTGTGTTTGGGATCATTGTCATGCTGAAAGACCCAGCCACGTCTCATTTTCAATGCCCTTGCTGATGGAAGGAGGTTTTCACTCAAAATCTTACGATACATGGCCCCATTCATTCTTTCCTTTACACGGATCAGTCGTCCTGGTCCCATTGCAGAAAAACAGCCCCAAAGCATGATGTTTCCACCCCCATGCTTTACAGTAGGTATGGTGTTCTTTGGATCCAACTCAGCATTCTTTCCCCTCCAAACACGACAAGTTGAGCTTCTACCAAAAAGTTCTATTTTGGTTTCATCTGACCATATGATGTTCTCCCAATCCTCTTCTGGATCATCCAAATGCTCTCTAGCAAACCGCAGACGGGCCTGGACGTGTCCTGGCTTCAGCAGGGGGACACGTCTGGCACTGCAGGATTTGAGTCCCTGGCGGCGTAGTGTGTTACTAATGGTAGCCTTTGTTACTTTGGTCCCAGCTCTCTGCAGGTCATTCACTAGGTCCCTCCGTGTAGTTCTGGGATTTTTGCTCACCGTTCTTGTGATCATTTTGACCCCACGGGGTGAGATCTTGCGTGGAGCCCCAGATCGAGGGAGATTATCAGTGGTCTTGTATGTCTTCCATTTTCTAATAATTGCTCCCACAGTTGATTTCTTCACACCAAGCTGCTTACCTATTGCAGATTCAGTCTTCCCAGCCTGGTGAAGGTCTACAATTTTGTTTCTGGTGTCCTTTGACAGCTCTTTGGTCTTGGCCATAGTGGAGTTTGGAGCGTGACTGTTTGAGGTTGTGGACAGGTGTCTTTTATACTGATAACGAGTTCACACAGGTGCCATTAATACAGGTAACGAGTGGAGGACCGAGGAGCCTCTTAAAGAAGTTACAGGTCTGTGAAAGCCAGAAATCTTACTTGTTTGTTTTATTAGTCTGGCTGCAGTACTGAAAAGAAACCTGGGATGGTTCCTGTTCTCCTCTACGAGGGAAGAGTAATATTCAGTTCTAACCTTGCGAAGGGCTCTTTTGTATACGAGCAGATAAATAAACTTATTCTATCTTAGTGGAATGCCATTTCCTTTCTAACTTTCTTGAAGTTCTTTTTAACATACGCAGCTCTTAGTTAAACCAAGGAGCCTGCTTCCTTTGACTTATCTTCATTTTCAGAGGAGCAACGTTGTCCAAAGATGTGTGCATTGAAGTTGTAAAATTATCAAAATCGATATCATAAATCATAAATTACTCCTACATTAAGACTGAAAGTGTTCTTTAAAGAGGTGAGTCTTAAGTCTGCTCTTAAAAGTAGCTGCAGACTCTGAGGATCGGACCGAGTTTGGTAGGTCATTCCACCATCGGGGGACAACAGAGGAGAAGAGTTTGGAACATGATCTCATGCCACGTTGTGGTGGAAGCGCTAGGCGTCTTTCAGCGGCTGAGCGTAGCTGATGCGTGGGAATGTAGGTTTGGATGAAGGAGTGAAGGTAGGTAGGAGCTGTGTGTGTTAGAGTCTGGTAAGCCAGAAGCAGAGCTTTGTATTTGATGCATGCTGCAACTGGAAGCCAGTGCAGGGAAATGAGCAGCGGAGTGACATGAGCCCTCTTGGGCTGGTTGAAGACCAGACGTGCTGCTGCGTTCTGAATCATCTGCAGAGGTTTAACCGAGGATGCCGGAAGACTGGCCAGCAATGAGTTGCAGTAGTCGATCCGGGACAAGACCAGGGCCTGGACCAGAAGCTGTGTGGTGTGGTCTGTGAGGAAGGCTCTGATTTTCCTGATGTTGTAAAGCGCAAATCGACATGAGCGAGCTACGGAGTTAACCTGCTCTTTGAAGGACAGCTGGTTGTCCAGTATGACACCAAGGTTTCTGGCTGAGGTTTTGGGGAACAGCGTGATGGAGTCAAGCTGCACGCTTATCTGAGGAGGTAAGGAGTTACTGGCAGGACAGACAATGAGGTCAGTTTTGGACAGATTAAGCTGAAGGTGGCGATCCCTCATCCACGCCGAGATATCTGAGAGGCAAGCAGATATCCGCACTGAGATGGATGTATCGTCTGGAGGGAACGAGAGGAGGAGCTGAGTGTCGTCAGCGTAGCAATGGTATGAGAAGCCATGGGAGCGAATGATCTCGCCTAATGAGGTGGTGTATAAAGAGAAGAGGAGAGGACCAAGGACCGAGCCCTGCGGGACACCCGTCGCCAGCTCATGCAGACTGGACATCTGTCCATGCCACGAGACTCTGAAAGATCTTTCCGCAAGGTACGAGGTGAACCACGAGAGGACCGGTCCCGAGATGCCAAGCTTAGATAGCGTCGAGAGGAGAATGAGGTGGTTGACGGTGTCAAAAGCAGCAGACAGGTCAAGGAGTACGAGTACTGAGGAGAGACCAGCCGATCTGGCCACTCGTAGTGACTCTGCAACTGAGAGAAGAGCGGTTTCAGTGGAATGGCCTCGCTTAAAGCCTGATTGATAAGGATCAAGTAGGTCGTTGTCGTGGAGGAACTGTGAGACTTGAGTGAAAACGGCTCGCTCTAGGATCTTGGACATGAACGGTAGGAGCGAGACTGGCCGGTAGTTTCCTACCTGGGCCGGGTCGAGCGACGGTTTTTTCAGCAGCGGAGTGACAGTGGCTTGCTTGAAAACTGAAGGAAAGATGCCAGTTTTCATGGAAGAGTTTATAATGTGGGTTATTGCAGGTTTGACAGCAGGAAGAATGCTCAGCAGGATATCTGTAGGAATCGGATCCAGAGGACACGTGGTTGGATTAGATTCCACTACGAGTCGGACTTCGTCCTCATTCAGTAAGCGGAAGGAGCAGAGCGATTGACCGGAGGAAGGATGGACCAGACTGGGATTGTCAGGCTCAGAAAACTGATTTTTAATGGAGGCGATTTTGTCGGTGAAGTAGGTGGCGAACATGTCTGCAGTCAGCCCGGTGGGTGGCTGAGCAGGTGGAGGACGGATAAGAGTATTGAATGTCTTGAATAGTTTTCCCATGCTAGGAGCATTTTGGATTTTGTTTTGATAAAAAGCTATCTTGGCAGCCTTTAAGCAGGATGTGAAGCTAGAGAGCTTTTGCTGGTATTCGGACAAGTCAGAGAGATTTTTGGATTTGCGCCAACTAACAGATATTTAGATGAAAGAGATCTAATGATCTAATGTGCAATTAGCCACATCAAATGGTTTTATTCTCTGGTTTTGCAATAGTAACTGTAATTATTTTGAATTTAATTTTTATGATTTATTTTTCTAGAACTGATTGTTTATTTAATTTGGACAGTGATTGAGCAGACAATGTCTCTATATTGTTACAACCTGAATCCCTAACATTAGCTGCAACACATGACGAAGGTATTTGTTTTCATTGGAAAATAAGAAAAAAGCCAAAATGGAAATAATCTATGAAGCACCCTTAAAGCAGTACCTCAGCAGTTGAGTAATGAAAGTAATTTATGTAGAGATGGAGGAGAAGATTTTGAGCTTTTCTTAAAAAATCATTGCAAAGTATTCTTTGACGCAAATAGAGTTACCTTTTCTGTGCTCTTATAGTGACGGGGTGCAAAAAAACATTCTTTCAAACCATTGTTGCCCTCTGCAACCATAGCTAACTGGCATCAAAGGACTCTTCACATTCATTCTTTTAAAAATGGGTTGCAATAATACTTGTCAGGAGTCAGCAATAAATAAACTTCCCCTTGCTAAGCCAACTAGATTAGATTGCATGGAGACAACTGTCGAGTGAAGCTGAGCACTTTCTTTGGCTCCTAACTGTATGGAAAAGGAAGTCCTTGGAATGTGCCCTGAAGAAGTTTTCTTTATATTTAAGTAGCCATTTCATTTCTCCTCCACCTCCACCCTCTATTGAACCTTCAGAAACCTCCATTGATACAAACACAATCAGCACAGCTGACAGTAAAGCTTTTTTTGTTTACTGGCTGTTGTTAAGGTCAAATTAAAGTGTCAGATTTACTTTTATGTCGTGCCAGTTTCATCCAACAGGAAGTTATGCTCTGTGATCTCATATTCTGCTGACAGATGTGTCTAATCGGAGACTTGAGTGCTTAATGCTTCTGCACACACATCTGCACAGAACCAACCTGGTAACTCTGTGGATTCTGGTAGCTGTTCATGTGACACCAGGAAATGTTTAACCCTCTATTGTTGATGGACAAAAAGGTTGTTTTAATCCCAGTGTGAGATGGGAGGGGGAGGGTTTGTGAGGAGGAGGGGTTGTGGGTGTGTTGGACTGTGTGGGGGCTGATTTTGGGAGGTGTAAACAGCTCCTCTCACTACTGTCACTCAGCCACAGCAGATACATCGTGGAACCACATTGACTGGGATTATAAACACTGATCTGAGCTATCATGCAAAGCTGAGAGGATTTATTATTACAGATAAATGCAGACACTAAGGTGAGGCATCGTTTTTGTTGTTTAAAGGTCATGCAGTTACTTCCTTGTAGAAAGTACAAGTTTTGATGCTGTTTAATGTCTGTGAGTTGTGTTCCAGGTCATGTCTTCTACAAAATCTTTAAAATATAAAAAACTAATGAATACTAACTAGTTATTTAAAGGAAACCTATCATGCTTTGAAATTCTTCCTTTTTACATCTAAATCATTTAGTTGTGGTCTATATATCATGGAACTGCAGTTATTAGGTCTGAATTTTTTATTATATTAGTTCTTCGTCTACTTCTAAGAACAACTCGTTTTGGTGCGGTACCTTTAAATGTGTTGTATGTGCTGCATATCACGCCCTGCTCCAGGTCACTAAACTTTCCATTCCATCCCCATTCAGCCATTGTTTTAGTTTGATAGCGATCTGGCAATCTAGCACTGCAGAAACTTTTTATTTGCCTTTTTTTTATGTTGGAAGAGTTGTTCATCCAGGCGTACATGTTCGAGCTCGAGTCTGACCGTGAGGGAGAGGACAATAAAGATGATGAATCTGACGAACTGCGACTTCAAACCCTTGTTGATACTAGCGGAGGTTACTGAAGCACTTGTCTTTGAAGTGTTTGGCGCAAACAAAAACCACTTTTGCCACAGATTCAGGCACATTACCATTAAAAATCAAACGTAACCACACACTTCAAAGTAGTTCTGATGCTGGGAGAGGGTGTAAAAAGTTGTGAGGGTTAAAAACCCGCATGCAGACGTCCTGGTCCCAGTACACATGTACTTTACAGCTATGTATGTGTCCCCTATGTCATGCACCATAACACTATATATCACATAAAAGCTGATTCTCCTCTTTGTGATGATATAAACCATTTTGACATGCAACAGCCACAGCACTGACACTAAAGCCTTTTTTGACATAAAATCAAAGACTTCAAGAGTTAACTTTTCCTACCTTTGATGGCTTTCTACATGTAAAACATCCATAATTTCCAGCAAGATATTGGTCTCATTCTGTCCGTACAAATCCAGGGAATATAATCCAGTAAAATAATTAGGTCCACAACACAGGATAGATCCTCAAAGGCACAAATATAGCAGATCAGAGATCAGCTCCAACAGTTTTTTCATTTATATTGGTAATATCAGGCGTGATATACTTCCGCTGGCGATAACTTGTTAAAAATTGGAGATAGCTTATTACACGTGATTTAGCCTAAATGACCCCGCTTGTTTTTACTACACCCAACAAGAGAACATTTTGACAGTTGTACTTTCAGCATATTGGACTACAAAGTTGCAGCGAGATAGATGGTCTATTCACTTTGCATTTAGCTGGAAATCCATGACCATGTTTAGCATTTCCGGGGCATGACCTGATACATAATAGTTAAAAAACGTAATAGATAATAGAGAAAACTGAATGGCTTAAAAAAATATGACCAAATTATTTTACAGAAATATCTCCACAACACATGGAGAGACAAATTTATCGTTTTTGAACTCCTAGACATTCTAAATTCCCTACACAAAGCATTTAAAGGGCTAAAAAAGTGGAATTTTCATGCTATATCTCTGGTAAAAAGCGAATAACAGCAAATCTTTTAACCCTTAATGGTCCTTGGGGCATTTTTTTGTGCACTCAGGTATGTTTTTTTGAATAACTTTGGCTGCGCTACTGCAATTCTTTTAATTTTTTCCTGAGATGTGCATTTTTAGAGAAGTTTACCAAAACCATATATTTTTTTCTCTTTCTTGATTTAAAATCTTGCCTATTGAACATAGTAACATAGAGGTCCCTCTGTCATTTTTTGTGCCATTGACTCCCATTCAAACGACATTTTTCAAACAGGCCTAAATATCACCATAAATATATATATATATATTTTATTCTGCCGGTGTTGTTCCAGCCAATAGAGACTCAAATTGTAGTTTTTACTGTTTTCCACCAGAATGAGTGATTTCTCTATAAACGGCGGGGCACTGATGAAAGATGAATTTCAATTATTTACATTTTTGGGATCTTGTGGCCCCTGGATTGTCAATGCAATACATATTTCACTTAAATATGGTTTTAGTGTTTTTTTTAGAGATGTCATACATTAGTGTGCATGCATGATTTCATATTTTTTGTGAATTTTGTTTCTACAGTCTGCACCAAAAATATCTATAATTTTCCGAAGACGAAAATCAGTGCAAAATCCTAATTGACCATTTTATATGTACATTGTGTGTGTGATTGTGCACATGTGCATGAATTTATTACTCAAAACAATTCATGAATATTTAGAGGAAAGATATTTCTGTGCTTTTTGGGTGGTGTGGGGGTGGTGGGATGTGGTGGGCTAACATGGTGGTGGTGGGCTTCACATGCTTCAGCAGAAAACTATTATTTTCACTAAAATCTAACCATAGCTAAATAAATAAGGAAGATGATGCAAATTTTTACAATTTACTGACAAATCTGCTGTTGGATATTGTTATAGAGACAGCTACAAAGGATATGCAATGATCAAAGCTCATGAAAGCACACCAACAAGAAAACAACAGCTAAGCTTCAAAGGTGCAACATTTTTGCAAAAACAAATTCCTGCAGGACTGAATTTGTTTACACAGGTGTCCTTACTACAAAGTTTAGTTGCATGACTCAGGTCGGGATTCTTCTCTTTCCACCTGAAGCACGACATGTCACCTCAACCTAGCACAAGCCTCTGAGCTTTTTGAAAAGCTGGATGCTCAGAATGCACCAGCACCCTCCAGCAATGAAAGCTTGTTGTCAGAGGATGACTATGGAAGACAAAACATTTGACCTCAGCTGGGGGTCTGATCCCGAGGTTGAAGATGAGGTGAAGGGACGTGTATGAAGAAATGGAAATTGTGAGTGAATAGTTGAAAATCCATGAAGGATCATTATCTTCTTCTAAGAACATCATCTGGTCCGCGTTGCCCCACTAGAGCCCTTATTTTCGCCCAGGAGAGATACTGTGTCCTGGTATCCAATGACCTCCCCACCAAAACCAGTCCTGTGGACATAACGCATAAAAAATGATTTAATTTTTCCATTTTTTGTCATCTTTTTAGATATCGGATTTATTTTATAAAACCTGGCATAAAATGGGTTAAATCTAAAAAATATACAAATATTTTTTATGTTTTGAGAGGACTGAAGCCAAGGATGAGATTTGTGCAAAAAAAGGATGTGACTTATTAAATATTATATAATTTTATATACACCTTTTTTTGTGCTGAGGATCCCAGTGTTGCATTTATTTGAGGGCCCATTAAACACTACAAACATATTGATGTATTTTTTAAAGAAAGAAATTCAAAACTACAGTGGTGGACTGGCGACCTGTCCAGGGTGTACCCTGCCTCTCGCACAATGATAGCGGAGATAGGCACCAGTCCCATGTGACCCTGAACAGGAAGAAGCCGAATTAGAAAATAGATGGATGGATGGAAATTCAAACTTAGAAGCCTAGAAAAGGGTTTTAACAATATTAATTTGAACTTCATCATCTCACAGTAAGAAACCCAAGCAAGTATTAGTCATCCCCAAGATGGTGCTTCTTGTATTAAAAACACTTGTTTAAAATTAGTTTTCTCATTTCTCATCTTTGGATTTTATTACACCCTGTTTCTGCTGTGAAACATCCGCAACAACCTATTTCTTCTGACAATCAACTGTGTTGTTAATTTTTCTTCTCCAACACTTCCTTTTTTTTCTACTCAATTTTAGCTTCATTTTCAAAGCACACATCTGTTCAAACATGCCTTATCTTGTGAAGTAAATTCCTCTTAAGAATAATGAGTATTTCTCACCTCTTTAGCAGTAATGCCTCTTTATAGTGAGAGCCTATCATCTACAACAAGATTCTAAAATAAAACCCACAGGCTGCTCCCCTAGTGTTCCCACCCCCTCTGCTTGACAACATTCAACAACATTCTCTGGCAGTGAACAATAATAAAAAAAAGAGACATACATTTTCTCCAGTGGTTGCGCTTTAATTTTTTAATGAAAACATATTTTTTATGCCTTATTCTTATTGTAAATAGCATCAGTACTATCAGTCTGTTAAAAGGAACCCCGGCTGTGAAGACGTTTATGTCCTAATCGGCCACAGTTATTCTGTTGTATCAAATTATGTTTTTAGAAACACATAAAATATTGCCATTGAGGTGGAAATCGAT
This sequence comes from Pachypanchax playfairii, assembly GCA_006937955.1. Classification (NCBI taxonomy): domain Eukaryota; kingdom Metazoa; phylum Chordata; class Actinopteri; order Cyprinodontiformes; family Aplocheilidae; genus Pachypanchax; species Pachypanchax playfairii. The sequence continues at coordinate 107,557 of SSNP01000285.1, forward strand.
AATATTTAGGACATATTTTTACCTACGGAGGCTGCCATGTTTTCCACGCGCAAAGCACTCTGGGGGCGATGATGTACATAGGTTGCGCTCGGTAGAACAGCTGTTGACGCTCGTGTTTGTTTTCGTTCTGCTCACAGTATTATTTGGTAAAAATGCCACATTGCTTTTGGATGCAATTTCCAGTCAAAAGGCAACATGGGGAGTGACGTAAATTTACACAGATTTCCTGCGGACAAGAAGAGGATAAAACAGTGGGAAGCTGCCTGAAGACGGACACAACTTCCCAAAGATCCGCGGCTGTGTTCCTGACATTTTTCTCCGGATGCGTTTGAAGCTTATAGTCGACCACAACTCCTGAAAGATCTCACCGGAGTGGCTGGGTTTAAGTGAAGACTGAAACCGAGTGCTTTGCCGACCATTTTTCCACACAGGGAGCCGAAACGCCCACGGGAAGAAAGTGAAATGCGTGGAAAAAAATGCAAAAGACAAGAGACGCTGGACGCTCTCCTGAGCAGGCCTGCGCCTGCAGTAGCCATTTCAGTCACGTTAGGCAAGCCATCGGACATGCCACTCGACGCAGATGAAGCTGATATTTCACCTCTCCAGCCAGTAAATCAATCTGTAAGTGTATTAATACAGTGCTCGCCTATTTTGATCAACGTTCTGTCATGCATGGGATCTTCAAAAACAATTAAGGTCTTTTCACTCTATATCCTTCTTATTTATAAAGCACACGGCAGCTCAGGATGTTAATAATCTCCAAAATTATTAATGATTAACTTTGGCCACACGATAGCTTACCATTTACTTCTGTTGACAAAAACAGGGGCTCTCGACAACAGACGCTCTCTCTTGGTTAAAAAGGAGACGCATTTGCCGCACATACACCACCGGTTTTGTCCGGCTCTCGCTTCATCCCGTCTTTCTTGATCTTCCTTTTCATTGTTGTTTTGTGACGCATCCTCAGCGCTGTCCTCCTCATTAAAGTTTCGCTCGGGTTCAAATTGAAAAGCCTGAACAGATAGTATGTTTATGTCGACAAATAGTCGCAACAGGGTCCCGAACATAGCGAAGCCAACCAGTTCAACCATATGACGTCACTACCCAGAGTGCATTGCGACGCTAACAACAATGGCGACCTACGGGTTAAACAATTTTTATAAATTTAATAAAAACAAAGACAAAAATAAGGGTTTTATCGCACTTTATTATATCTGATAGTAACATTTACCTTTTAAGAACCATTAGTCTTTATAGCCGGGGTTTCTTTTAAAGTTTGTAGATTGCTGTGTAGTTGACTGCACTGATTGATGTTTGTTTTTCTGGGTATTTCTCCTCGGCTCCTTGTCTATTAACCTTGGCAGCAATTCTGGACTGAACTCAACCTGGCTCTGTGGAATTTGAGGGAAGAGGTGGAGTGAAGGGACGGCTGGCATGATTTTTTTGGAGTGAGGCAGCTTTTGATGGTATCAGGACTCAGATGGTTCAAAAAGGATTCAGAAAGGTCATTTTGTTGATGTATCTTAACAGAGTAAGAAGCAATAAATAGCAAGCTGTAAGGTAAAAATGAAAGACATAAACAACATTTTGGTGCGTTTGTAGTCTGCCATGCTGTCAGCACAGGTGTCAGCAATAATATAATGTGATGTTGTAAGAGAAAAAACACCAGTGTCAGTAGTTTAACAAAAATCTGGGTTAAAAAACTATTAAATCCAGATCCAGAGCTGTGGGAACATTGGATTTCCTATTGTCATATTCTGCTGCACGAAATGTGTTTACTACAGTGAGGTGTTGGAAATTTCAAACTGAACAGATGGTTGAAAAATATTGTTAGTCTTAAGGGAAGAGAATGGAAACAAATGAAAGGCTAGATTTAGAGAGGTTGCTGAATCAAATCTTATTTCAGTTATATAAAACAGATTAAAACATTTGAAGAAGAATGTATTTGTGAGTAACTGAGCCAATATAAACCTGTTTTTGCATCTTTGTGGTGGCATAAAAGATGCGTGTTCTTATTTAATCAAGTGGAAACAGTGTCTTCTTTCAGCTGGGTTTCTTATTTTGAGAAGCAGACTGAAGTCGATAAGCTGTTGCTAGCAGTAAATTGGATTGGCTCCTTCAATCATTTACTCGTCATTTCCTTAGGCTGGGTTTACAAAGAAATTATTTAAAGGAAAGAGAATAGAGGGCTGGGAATGAAATTGTTGGAAAAGGGAGCTCTAATAGTTAATTTGATATCAGACTTACAATAGTCATATTTAATTTGAATACAGTTATATCAAGACGTAAATTGTCTCACATAACAGTGAGCATTGAAAGAACAGAGATAAAAGGATAGGACAGATGTGAAGAATCATGAAAGAAGATAAAAATCTAAATGTTTTTTTTATCATGCATAGGAAGTTTAAGGACAACTAATGTTACACCTGTTGAAGATGGCTCTTGAACAACTTCAACAATTTCATTAAAAACAGAGTCTGATAGAGCAGGCAAGTTAATGTCTAGTCCAAAGGCTGCAAAGGCTGATGTGGATTACTGCCATCTAAAAACAGTCCAGTATGTAAGATTTCTTTGAGGTTCATTTTAACATTATTTCATAGACATTTAAAGGTACAATATGTAAGAATTTTACAGTGAAATACACAATAGTCTAATGTTCTACCGATGTTGAAAGTAAAGTAACATTGTAACAGATCTCGATCTCAGCCGGCTGGATGGTTGCTAGTTTCTGTCACTTTAAAAATGCTGGTCCAGACTGGAATCATTATTTACATGTCCAGACTTCCTGGTTCCATAGAGAATCACATGTGAGCCTGCAAGGTTTCCAGTCTTCAACACAAGCAGCTGCAATTCCACAACAATCAGTAGAAAAGAGTAAGAAACCACAGCATCCTTCCAACTGCACCTGATGGGGCATTCAAACGCACTTAGGAAAACTCAACGCTGAACAGAAAGGCCTTCAGATGTTCCCAAAAATTGAAAAAATACTAGAGAAACAAAGCGAGGATCAATACTGGAACTGGCTACCCTGCAGAAAAATCAGGGAGGGAAAGGGGTGAGTGGCTGACAGCAGATGTTTTTTTTTTCTACATGAACTGCAGGATTCAAATTTGATGACAAGGTGTAATTCTTACATATTGTACCTTTAAATTCCTGTGATTTTTGCATAACAGTGTTATTTATATGGAATTCTATGCTTATTTGCAAGCACGAATAGCGGCATCAGCTAGGTGTAGCACTCGCAGTGCAGCCTGGGGGAATTTCCAGCAGAAATATCGTAATGCCAAATTGGTGAAGGTGAAATTATATGTTTGCATGATCCACTATGAATGATATTTTGGAAAAGTAGGAGTCATGCACTGCAAACTGGATTCTCGCAAGATTTGGAGTTTTCCAAACCCACGAAGATCCATATTGTACTACTCCAACAAACCGTCCAACTCGACTCCACTGGCGGTGTGCTTGTTATAGCATTGTGCTTTGGGGTGGGCGCATGTGCGGGTGTTCAGGTGTGATGATAGCAGCAAGTGCCCAGGCAAAGCAAGACAAACATGGCCATGCCAGCGAACATACACTTAGAAGTGGCTATTGAATCTGTTTTTGAAGAACTAGAGATGATTTCTTTGTTGAAAAATGAGCAAAGGGAAACACTTTGTGCATTTCTTGATGGTAAAGATGTATGCGTTTTTCTCCTGACTGGATTTGGCAAGAGCTTGATTTACTGTGATTGGCTAAAGACAAATCATGGTATGCAGACACTTGCTGGCATGTCCTCCAGTCAGCTCAAAAGATCATACCAGATGGCCCTCCCTTTTTTCAGACACTGTATGGGAGCAGTTCCAGATCTACTTGTATCCCTGACTCAACATGGGGCAGGGCTGCACATATATCTGGCACATGCCACGTAAGTTGTTTTAAGATGGGGGTAAAAAGTCCTGTTGGGAAGCAAGTCTGCTTAAACCAGACAATATTACCTTGTCAATATAGCACAAGTGGACCAACTTCCAAAGTGGATTTGATTTCCAGTGAGGATTTCTGTCTTCAGCAAGGCCCATTCAGTCTTAATAGATCTGAGCCACCCTTTGGCTCGCAAGTTCCTGATGCCAAAATGCAGGACAAAAAGGGTGAAGTGGAGTTCTATGTGAAGATTATTGAGTTTGATTAAGAACTGATCCAGATAAACAATTAGCAAACTTTAGTTTTCTTCTACCATTTAAAAGAGTTTTTATTTTTTGTTAAGGGCAAGGTTAAAAAATAAGTTCAGTTAAAGGTCCTGAATCATGCTATTTTACAGCTTTCAACATCTGGGATAGACACCTAGATAACATGTTACAGATGGTGCTATATAGTAATTATTTGACCTGAAATATAATTTATATCCTGGAGTTATTCTTTTATGTTGACGTAAAACGCTTGGTTTACCTAAAGGCTTTCCCTCCCCCAAAGCCTGAATAAAATGGAGAAAAAAATTCCTCTAACCCTCACAGCCAAATGCAAATTTTTAGACATTTTTAGAAATAAAAATACTACAAAACAGTGGTGTTTAGTGTCTTGGTACGGATTCTCGCAGCTCGGGTCGTTTGTTCTGCAGGGGCAGTGCGGACAGTGCGGCTCTTCCTGGTTTAACATTGCCACATCACTATGTTATGAGTCAGTCATTTTTGAGGAGAGAGTGGAGCAGCTGCTCAGAGCACAGGATTCAGGAGGATTATTGAGAAATGCGTCTATTAAGCGAAAAACCACTCTGTTTTTTTTTAAATAAGGAAATTGCATCACAACATACACTCACCGGCCACTTTATTAGGTACACCATGCTAGTAACTGGTTGGACCCCCTTTTGCCATCATCACATCCATGATGCGAATCTCCCGTTCCACCACATCCCATAGATGCTCTATTGGATTGAGATCTGGTGACTGTGGAGGCCATTTGAGTACAGTGAACTCATTGTCATGTTCAAGAAACCAGTCCGAGATGATTCCAGCTTTATGACATGGCGCATTATCCTGCTGAAAGTAGCCATCAGAAGTTGGGTACATTGTGGTCATAAAGGGATGGACATGGTCAGCAACAATACTCAGGTAGGCTGTGGCGTTGTAACGATGCTCAATTGGTACCAAGGGGCCCAAAGAGTGCCAAGAAAATATTCCCCACACCATTACACCACCACCACCAGCCTGAACCGTTGATACAAGGCAGGATGGATCCATGCTTTCATGTTGTTGACGCCAAATTCTGACCCTACCATCCGAATGTCGCAGCAGAAATCGAGACTCATCAGACCAGGCAACGTTTTTCCAATCTTCTATGGTCCAATTTCGATGAGCTTGTGCAAATTGTAGCCTCAGTTTCCTGTTCTTAGCTGAAAGGAGTGGCACCCGGCGTGGTCTTCTGCTGCTGTAGCCCATCTGCCTCAAAGTTCGACGTACTGTGCGTTCAGAGATGCTCTTCTGCCTACCTTGGTTGTAACGAGTGGTTATTTGAGTCACTAGCTACGTTTACATGGGCACATTTAATCGGAATAAACATATCAATCAGAATGTTTTGATCCGATGCAGCCTGATCAGAAAGAAATTTACTTCCGATCGAGAGGGGTGGTTTTGTCCGATCTTCATTCGGATAGACGTGCATGTATACACCCATTCGGAAAGAAAGGGTGAAAAAAGCCCTTTGCGCATGCGTACAACTTCAGCGTGACATCTTTCCGCTTTCGCAGACCCAAGTAGAAAACATAGCGGGAAGTAAACAGAAGTGGTCTGCTGGTGCAGTCATCCTGTCATCCTGCTCTCCTCTCCTGTGGTGGAGGAGCAATAGAAATATGTATTCTGTCTCTAGCTTGGTTAATGCGACCAGTAAAAACCCAAACATAAAGGTATCACCCGCAGAAGGTCCATATTAGGGATAACGTGAGTCAGCTCGAGCACACGATGGGGCGGGAAAGACGTGCAGAAAGGATGGAGTTTGTTTACTTTTTTTTCTTCCCCCGGAAAGACATCAACCTCATTGAGTGCTTGGTGCATGTGTACTCATGGCCTGATCAGATCATTTCAGTTAGTGTCCATGTGAACAGGGATTTGGGAATTCCGATCGACCAAGATTTTAATCAGATTGGGGAAATTTGGCGCATGTAAACGTAGCTACTGATGCCTGCAGTGCTTGTCCTTTTCCTTCGACATGTCTGAATACAGCGGTTGGATGGGGTAAAAAATATTTTACATCAAATTTGCCATATTTAGTGGCGACATTAACAAAGTGTTTCACTATGTCAACAAAGCCTTTCCTGGCAACAAAGTCATATGGCTATATGTTTGCACAGCACACTTCCATATATTTCTCAATAGTTTCCTGTTTAATGTGTGGAGGGAGAAGTGGTTTATCCTTGAAAAGAAGCTTACTTTGAACAGAGCAGGTGTGCCCAAAGGTGCCAGATTTGTATCTATTGTAAACTAGTGCTTTTGCACATTTGTCACAACTAACAAAGTCCAATTTGTTTCCAGCTTTGTCACAAACAACTGAGAACCCCCTTCAAATGTCTGACTTGCCATGTTTGGTTTTTGTGTCATGAAGACCTTGTTTTAGTTTCTTTTCAACATCAGTTGTTGACTCCATGCTACATTCCGATCCCACAGTATTTCTATTAGCCACCCGCTCCTGCCAGNATACACATCTGTTTGTGTCTGGTCCCGCAGGACCCGGCGGGATCCAATCCCAATGCAGCCCTCTATTTGCAACCTTGCAGGCTCACATGTGTATTGCTATAGAACCAGGAAGTCTGGACATGGAATATTTATTGTAGCGTTTTTAAAATGACAAAAACTAGCGACCACCCAGTTGGCTGAGATCAAATTCTGTTACAATGTAACTTTACTTTCAACATCATTGGGACATTAGACTGTTGTGTGAGTACAGTGAAACCTCACTATAGTGGACACTAACAGGACCAGACATTTTGTCCATTGGGGTGTCTGCCCCAGAAGGGTAGGGTGTACTGTCATCTAGGAATGTTCGTAAACCGTTGTCATGGACATTTCCTCGGTACATCCGCTTATTTTATGAACTAGTGCTTGGTCAAATTCCTTTTTGAATATGTCTCAACTTTGAAAACTGTCAAGTATCCATTACATTTTATTCAGAGTTTTTTTTATTTAGTATTATGAAAATACTACGAAAAGTGTCTGTTGTCCTGAACAGCGGGGTGTCCGCTCCAGAGGGGTTATGTAAGTATAAAAACACTTGGTCGACCCAAAACCTGTCCTCTGGACAGGGTTGTCCATTTCCGAGGGGTGTCTGCAGGGTGGGGCTTTGCTGTATTTCACTGTAAAATTCTTACATATAGTACCTTTTTTTCTGCTTGGTCTCCGTGAGGACACATGTTTCTCATCTGCTCTTTCTTTATCCCCCTTCCGCCTATTCCCTACTTTGTGTAAGTCTCTGAGTTTCCCCTCCGTAAATTCTTTAATCATGAAATTATGGATCTGGTATCGTGTTCACTTAAAGCACTGGACAACTTTTTTTTAATTCCAAATCTGAGGCTCATATCTGTTCCTGCTGAGGTGAGGGTGAGCCTCATGAGGGTGCTGTATGAGAGGAATTTTTTTCTCCTCTCTATCCTCGTGAAGCTCCTGTCTGTTTCTGGTTACTATATATATAAGTTTATATATACTGTATATTGATTTCCCTTCGGGGATTAATAAAGTTTGATTGATTGATTGATTGATTGATTGATTGATTGATTGATTGATTGATTGATTGATTGATTGATTGATTGATTAATTTGTGTATCTTATATACTCATCTGGTGCTGCACGGTAGCTGCCTTGGGAGAGTGAGAGTGAAAATATGTCTTTGTAATGTAATTTCGTTGTACTTGTGCTCTGTACTTCTATAATGACAATAAATCTCATTCGTTCGTTCATTCATTCATTCATTCATTCATTCATTCATTCATTCATTCATTCAAGATCCTCTGAAATTAAGAAAGTTAAAACATTCTTTACTTTAGAGATTCCGTAACACCGTTAGAACAGTTTTACAAATGGGAAATTTTTTGCATACCTTCTGAATTAAATACAGCTCTACACTGAATTCTGGCCTTAAATTTGGAAAAGAGATCTCATCAAGACAGAGGAGGAAATGAATGACAAGACGGAGGAATGAAGGAGGAAAATTGGTTATGGCAGGTTAGAAAACAACAGATAACACTGAGATGTGAGATGGCAGGGATGTTAAGACAGGACTGAAGCTGTGAGAGATTAAATGGAAACAGTCAGATTTTGAAAAAAAGACAAGCATGACAGTAAAATACTAAGGATAAGAAAAGGGAGTTAAAAAGATCATGAAGATAAGATAAGACAAAAGGATATGTGTCTCTTCTTCGGCTCTCAGCTGCAGGGTTTTATGTTTATCTGCTTGAGCTACTCACTGTTGATCCATGTTTGCTATCTGGTTTACAGACTTCAGCTGTTTGCTTTCTTTTCACCTCCAAATCTTGAGTGTTTTAAGTTTATTCCCTGAGCCAACACACTCACCAATCATAATACATGTATAAAAATCTATCCTTTCACAACACAAAGCCTTTGATGAGGAGAGATCTAATGTCAGAACATATTCTTTTGCCACATCTATGTGGAAAAGACTTGCTATATGCAGAGAAGTGTCTCCGTTGTTAAAGAAAGTCAATGTACAAATCCTCCTACTGAGAAAGCTTTCAAAGCTCTCAGAAGGAAGGGATTTGTTTCTCTGGCTGCTTTGAAACCCTGGTTGTTTCCACAAAGAGTTGATGACAAAATCAAAAAACTGTTTCAAGGTGAACATTTATATTCTTTTCCATTTTGTTCAACCAGATTGAAGAAAACCACAGAGGAAGAAGCAAGCAAGCATCCAGGGAAGGAGAGGAGTTAGTGTTAGTCTGGTAAGCTTGAACCTTTTTTTACTTTAAATCTTTTTCCTACTTCCCTGATAACCATTTTCCCAAAACAGTGCAAACTCTCTTCAAAATAAAAAAAACAACTCACTGATGCATGTCTCTCTTGTGTAAATATCTCACTTTAAATGAATTTAAATTAACACATTAGAGATCTAGTCATTCCTTTCTTTTCTTTTCAGTGTCTGTTGTGTTGCCTACTCTTTTGTCATAACTGTGAGGCAAAGTGCTTGACTGCCATTTGTCAAACGGCCAAGTGTGTTTCAAAGTCTGCATCCATTTAGGCAGCTAATGATGGGCAAAGAATTACAATGAAGCACTGTTTCCAGAGTCTGATGATCATATTGATGCATTTGGTTCTCAGGGTGGCACACCATCTCATCCTCACCTAATGCTATGACTAGAAATGTCAGAACTTTTAGAAATGATAAAACAACCCTTAAAGCTTGAGGTGTAGTTAGTGCCTTTCTTATAGACAAAAACTGGCATAATGGAGCATGCAGAGGTAGGACAGTTTGCCACAATTAAAAAGCATTGGGTTTCAGGATCCATTAGAGCCCTGAGAGTAAACAAGTTGTGCACTCCTTACAAACACACACCAAACAGACTAGTCTTGCCTCAATTGGCTACAATTTAAAAACTTGACTTGTGGAGGAAAGCAGTGATGTCATTTTTTAATGTAATTTCCAAAGCACTGGACATATTTAGATGAAACTTTGAGAGAGTAAAATTGTGAAATGGAGCCAATCTAGACATATCCCTAATAAACAATGACTACTCTTGTTTTGATCTAGTTGGCTTACGGGCAAAATGACTGACTGACTTGTGTTCTGGACTTTGAACAACCCCTTATGACCTTTGTCTCATTCCCTCGCTATGAAAGTGTCTCTGAGGTTCAGCAGGGAGTTCATCTAATGCTTTTTGAGTGAGGTGACTGAGTGATGTGCGCAAACATCCAGTGGACTGTGAAGGAGGCCTGCAGCATGCTACATCAGGCAACAAGTCTGGATGCAAAGTCAAGAGTTGTTGCTAATCTGTCTTTTCTGCTGATCCTGCTGGTGTGTTATTTATACAATCAGTGTTTATTTCCAGTCTATTAATTTAAGTGCCTGTCATGACCCTCCTCCCTGCCTATGTTTTCATATCAGCCTTTTTTCTCTGAATTATTTTCATTTCACCTGCGTCGTCCCACTGTGGTGGCCGCTTGTTGATGTGAATACACTCTAGCCCTTTTTTAGACAGGCCATGAAAAACGTTAATGTTCCCGGCTTTGTCCGTTTCTCTTTTGAGTCTGGAAGCACCGTTCTGGAGTCGGTCCGCATAATCTGTTCTGGAACCTTTCCTTCTGAAGACCTAGTAACAAGAGAGTTCTGGTGGATGGTGTTTGTGTTCAAAACAGTGACATGTCTGAAAAGACAACTCCAGGTAATGACCTGATCAAAATGCCCGCAAATATTCCAGAACGTCTGTCTAAAAATGGCTTCTATGATTTAGCCAATGAAAACTGAAGACTCAGCTTCCCTAGCACACAGAGGTACCACACTCAGGTGCTGCTGGCTGAGTTTTCAGTTTAAACACAGTGAGGCATGAAGCTTCTATTGTCAACATCTTTATTCAGGTCTGTGTTCCTCCAAACAGAGGGCCACATAGGTTTCCGTGTATCGGCTGTTTTTCTACCAGTTTCTCCCATGTGGTTGTCAGAAAGTGTAGTGTGTTTTTTTTTAAGTGTTTTGATGACAAGTAGGGTTTAGTGAATATTTACTGTGTACATACAGTACATACGTATGTACAGAGTAAAAATCAGCAATTGTTTGCAAATTAATATATTTGACATTTTAATTCTAAACCAGCACACATGTAAAGTTGAAAAATAAACTTTTTGAAAAAAAGAGCTGCTATCTGAAAAGGAATTGACCTTTCGCCGGCCCCTCCCCAAAAACGGCTATGTCCAATCACACATTGTAGCAGTCGTTACTATGCGAGTAGTTCCAGCAAACACTAGCTACGTTTACATGGTCACATTTAATCGGAATAAACGCCCAATCGGAAAAAAAATAAGTCATGTAAACTTGTCAATCAGAATGTTTTGATCCGATGCAGCCTGATCAGAATGAAATTTCCTTCCGATCGAGAGGGTTGGTTTTGTCCGATCTTCATTCAGATAGACGTGCATGTACACACCCATTCGGAAAGAAAGGGTGAAAAAAGCCCACTGCGCATGCGTACAACTTCAGCGTGACGTCTTTCCGCTTTCGCAGACCCAAGTAGAAAACATGGCGGGAGGTAAACAGAAGTGGTCTGCTGGCACAGTCATCCTGTCATCCTGCTCTCCTTTCCTGTGGCGGAGGAGCAGTAGCAATATGTATTCTGCCTCTAGCTTGGTTAATGCGACCAGTAAAAACCCAGATATAAAGGTAATCACCCGCAGAAGGTCCATATTGGGGAAAACGTGAGTCAGCTCGAGCACAGGATAGGACAGGATAAGACACACAGAAAGGATGGAGTTTGTTTATTTTTTTTTTTTCTTCTCCCGGAAAGACAACTCGCTGTGAGCATGCTCAACTCATTTAATCTGATTGAGTGCTTTGTGCATGTGTACTCATGGCATGATCAGATCATTTCAGTTAGTGTCCATGTGAACAGGGATTTGGGAATTCCGATCGACCAAGATTTTAATCAGATTGGGGAAATTTGGCGCATGTAAACGTTGTTACAAATGTTATTTGTAAATCGGACACTGGATATCCTGATAGATTATCTGGAGGAGCTGTGCGCTTTTCATTCCCAAAACCGAAAACACAACGTGAATGGTACTATGATTTAAACAGTGTGGACGGCCCCCAATTCAGTTAAATGTGTTATGAAGCATAAAAATGCTCAAAGGTAAGGCTAACAGCTAACTACTACTACTGTGTTGTCTAGATCTACTAACTAGAGACAAAAACAAATCGCACCAAATTTATGATAACCATGGATATCATTGCCAGAACGTTAACCTACTCTCCAAACTAAGTTTAACGAGCCCTTTAGCTTTAGCCAACATTCGTTAACATGTGTGCTAACGTCAGCTGTTGTTGTTTTAATTTAATTTAATTTTATTTTATTTCTTATATTAATCCCTTGTTGGGAAATTTGTCTCTGCATTTGACCCATCCTCACCGTAAGGCGAGGACCAGTGGGCAGCCATCTTGAACAGCACCCGGGGGGCAGTTTTGGGGTTCAGTATCTTACCCAATGACACCTCGACATGTAGCCTCTTGCCGGGACACGGGATCAAGCTCCAATTTCCCTATAGGAGGGTGACCTCCTTCCTGACAGACTACAGCCGCCCCGAGGCAGCGGCGGGTTCAGTATCTTGCCTAAGGATACTTTGATGTAGCTTGCCGGCACCAGGGATCAAACCCACCATCTTTCGAATGAAGGGCGATCACCCTTCCGCTAGACTACGCCGCCTGCGTTGTTGGGTGTTGTTGTATTGTGTTGACGAAGTGTCTCTCACTTTATTTTTCATCAGCTTACAACAAAGTCAAACATATAGCGCCCCAACAAGCAACTTTAAATAATATTGTTTTTATCTTTTATGAAGCATTTTATGAATGGAAAACCTACACTGTAAAAAATTCCAAGTTGGCACAACTTAAAATAATTTGTAACCTCACTGCCTTTAAATTTGAATTTAGGCTAGCAAATTATTTTAAGTAATGTCAACACACAACTAAGTTTACTCAACTTATAAAATTAAGTTCTCACAGCTTATTTATTTGTTCAGGGAATCTTCTTTTTTCAGTCAGGTTAACTCGCAAATAAGTTAAAATGACTTGAAATAATTTGTTAGCCTGAATCATAGATTAGTAGAGATTACATGGATTATGTTGTTGACAGAACTAAAATATTAGCTAATCTGACTGAAAAAAATTTAAGGCAGCGAGGTTACAAGTTATTTTAAGTTGAGTAAACTTTGGCATTTGTTTAAACATACATCAAAAGGACAACTGCTAAAGTCACAGATTCCAATCTGGCAAGTCAAAATGCAACCAAAATTAACTTTTTTGGATTTAAATAACATGCAATCAAATATAACTTGGGGTCAATTTCTGAAAATTTATTTTAGAAACATTACTTCTAACGTTTTGAAATAATTTTAAAGCTCTGACATTTTTCATAACATCTTTAGGCAAAAGAAAACAATGTTAACTGTGTCAGTGTTGAGTGGGAATCTGTGTTATTTCAGTATGTTGTGTGACTGTGTGATGAAGATACATGATTTGAATTGTGTCACGTTATTTAAAGGTTTGTATGTTGGACCCAGATGCAGTGAGTGTGGGGGAAAACACAACTGAACGGGTATTAAGAACAACAGAAGGTTTTACTAAAGAAAGTAAAATGCTGACGTGGCAGCAAAATAAACTTACATGAGGAATGAGGAGTCCAAAGGTGAAAAAACACAAAAGTAATCCAAGGGGAAAAATTAATCCAGATACTGAGACACGACAAGGGAACCCGTGAACAAAGTCCTCATACGGCGCGGCAGACGGCCAGCGCAGAGGCACCTAGGAACCTTGAGGAACGCTCCAGGTGACGGGACAAGACAGACTAACGAAGGAACTACAAGGTTTAGCAACAAAGAACGACTAAGACTAGGACATGCAAGTTTTGCGACAACAGACCGACACCAACTAACACATACACGAGACTTAAATACAAACACAAAACTGATTACTAAACTCAAAACATCTGAGGACATGGGGAGAAACAAACACAGGAACTAATCACAGAAACAAGAAACACCTGAACGGAAAAACACTAGACTGAAGAGACAAGCTGACAAAATACTGAATGACACATGAGGAGAACAGGAAGTAGAGACATAACCAAAACAAGTTTCAAGTTTCAAGTTTATTTATTTATAAAGCGCCAGTTCATGACAAAGTCATTTCAAGGAACTTCACAGAAAAATCAACCAATTAATAATAAAACATTTTCTATCTAAGGAACCAGCCGATTGGGCTGAATTGTTATTTCAGCACAATCCCCCATCCTGAGCAAGCACAATTGGCGACAGTGGAAAGGAACGACTCCCTTTTAACAGGAAGCAAAACAAAAGCAAAACAGGAAACTAGATGACTAAGGAAAATAAAAGCATAACATGACATAAGACAACGAATGAGAACAAAAGGAAAAACAACTACTGAAAACCCCCCGAAGTACAGAACATAATAAACCAAAACCCCAAGACCTGACAAATTGTGTGCGCGCACAAATTTTGTGTGTGTGGTATGTGACAGTCTCTTTCTGCATGTACAGTTTCTGCAAATGTAAATACAGCATAATAAAATTTGGACAAAATCTGTCTTATGTTCAATACAATGTTTATGTGACATATAAAAGTTCAATCCTTGTTGTTCCTCGCAAAATTTTTAAAGATACAGTAATTTCATCATTACTATGAACTCATTTCCAACATTATAAAACATGTCTAAACACAATAACAATGAACAGATTGTTTATGTCGGTTTGTGGGGCAGGGATACGTGTTTTGTTTTGTCAGTGTGTGGTGAAGGAATATGTTGTGTTGTGTCATTATGTTGTATGAGTTCCTACTGTATGTAGTTGTGCATATCCAAGATTTTAACTGTGTTTGCACAAATTTTTTTTCTGGGTCAACAGTAACTTCCATGTATGTACAGTACAGACCAAAAGTTTGGACGTACCTTCTCATTTAAAGAGAATGAGAAGGTGTGTCTAAACTTTTTGTCTGTACTGTATGTTTGAAGTGACTGTTTGCAAGTACTGTAGTAGTAAAACAGTTCAGATGTTGCTGAATCATTGAAACATGAAATATTTACATCAAAGTCACTGATCTGCTGGAAAAACCTCTTTACACGAAACGTTCTTTTTCTCAGCTTTTAGTCCTGAAAAGTGTGGATTTTCATAAAAGTTCATCTTTTGTACTGCAGATTACTAAATAACAGTAAGAGGAAGAAACATTTTTTTTGCTTTTGAAAGAAGAAAGAATAAATTTTGTGCTGATGGTTTTAGAATTCGCATAGTCATAGGGGAAAATATTCTGTGGGCCTTCAAAAAACAGTAGAAATGCTAGATATCTGAGGGGGATATGAAATCTGAAAGTGGCTGGCACTGAATGAGTTAAGTCAAAAGGCATCAGATGGGTATTTTGATTGAAGATTTCTTTTCATTTAAAATATTTTAATGGAACAGTTTTCCACTTTGCCTCAGAACATTTTAAATGAGCTTTGGCCCAGAGAAGATGCAGTATTTCAGGATCACGTTTACAAATGGCTTCTTCTTTTCATTATCTATCTTTAACTGGTGTTTGTGGATTGTAAACTATATATCAGTTTCAACATCTAATACATTGTTTATGCTCTACAGGGAACATAATATGGGTTTATGAACTTTGCAAGTCATTGTGTCATCAAATTGTGTTTTAATTTACATTTTACACAGCATACCAACTTCTTTGGATTCAGGTTGTAGATGAACACATACAAAGATAGTGAGGGACATAAAGAGGCAGTGAAAATCTGTGAGGCCTTTTTTCTAGGGAAAGGGGAAAGAAAGTTGGCTTTGTGAATCACACTGACAGCCTGGAGTGTCTGTTTGGTATCAGAGATGCATCTCCATCTTCTCTGGTATTTTCATCTTTTCAACCTTCCTTCAAGGTTTCATGGAACACAAAGTCTGCTTTCCTTTCCACTTCTCTATTTACCAGTTCTTGGACTCAGCCATTTCCTGCTCTCATGTTTGATGTTTAGTTCAGCTAATCATTTGCTGGCACTGGCTTCAGATAGAGCACATAGATGCAATACCTTTATAAAATGTTTTCATCTAAATCTTTAATCTGTAGGCCAAACAGCTGCTTTCACAAAATGTTAAACAATTCAAGACACTAAATTACTGAAAGTAAACCATTCTCACTGCTGTTTCTCTCTTGAAGTCAAAAAAGATGTTTGCACAGGACATTTAATTAACATTTTAGATTTTACTTTTTTTCTGATGAATACACAGCCATTATGGATAAGCCTGCCTGACAAAAAGGTCTGTGTGTTCATCTTCAAACCCTTGCAGGTCTTTGTATTTTTTCCACACTCCTAAGGCCTTATTCATACAAGTATTGATGCAGCTCAAAGACAGAAAAGATTGTCTTCACACTTCTCAAAGAGGCCATTCCATTAAAAATATATATTTTAGGTTCCTGTTGAATATTTTAGCTCTACAGGTGTTCTTACCTTCATAGTGGGTGTGAAAACAGGTCAACAACTTCTCTTTCAGTTTTTATCTCTCAAACTGTGTAGGTGGTGATAAAATCAGAGTTCTCCCGAGTTCGAACGGCCTGTATTTATTTCATTACAGCTCCTTTGCTCGTTAGTATTCATCAACTCCGGCAGTTGAAACCACGCCTAGCATGCTGCTGGCTAAAAGCTGTAGCATTAAATGTATCAAACCGGAAGAGACTATGTGTGCTGTTACCATTGCGCAGCGGGGCAGGAAACAGTATACCTTTTTTTTCATAGGCTAGTTTGTTAGCCACTCTGAGTCTAGCAAATTCGAATAGTGAATATCAATGAGTAGCACCCCGAAGCCTGACGACGCCAGACGAATTTTCACGCAGAGAGATTGAAAGGTCTGTTAATCAGTGTTTCCTAACATTTTTTAGATATAAAATGTTTCATTTTACAGGTTAATACTTTAGAAGTAACCACAAAGTCATGAAATTTGTTTGAAATGGTCTCTTTAAAGCTTGTGGGATCTAGAAACCAAATGATTTATGTGACTGGTAGATTTGGATCCTGGTTCAAGGCCAAGTCTTTTTGCTCATCACTCCCACAGCCTGCTCCTGGGTGTTGTGGTAGAATACAAATGCCTGAATTTAGATGTAACTCCTGGCTCCCCTGCATCTCAGCCAATTCTAATGAGAAACCTCAATCCGCTAAGAGTGAGAGAGCAAAAGATGGACAGATATGACGGCACACTGAAATAGTATGCGCCATTCAGCTGTTTCTCTGAGTTTCTACTACAGTATACTCTGCAAATTATGCTTAGAAAGAAAAAAACATTATCATTATTATTTATCTTTATATTAGTTGTTTTTTTATGTGCTGCACGGTATATCAGCTTGTTGGCAGTGTTGCCTCACAGCAAGAAGGTACTGGATTCAGCTTCTACAACTTTTAACGTGGTTTTCTTTGTACACGCGTGGGGTTTTCCTCAGGTGCTCCGCTTTCCAGTCACACACCAAAAATGTGTTTTTTCATTGTCTCTGTGTGGCTCTGTGATGGAATAGCAACATGACCAAGCTGTACCCTGCCTCTAACCTGATGACCTCTGGAGATAGGCACCAGCACCCCAGAAATTAAACTTATGGAAAATGTGTTAGTTTTGCAAAAACACTGCACATTAAAGGTTGAATATGTAACATTCTCATAAAAATTATTTTTAACAAAATCATACCTCCATGGGGTGTTTAGAGGGGTGCAGAATGAAAGTACAGTATTTTATATATTTAAAGTAAAATATAATAAAATATTTACTTTGACAGGCATTACACTGGTATTTTGTTTACATCTACCAGTCAATAGCTGGCAGAGTAGTTAGCATTATTGCGGGTTGCCTAACACTGTAAATAGTCCATAATAGCAAGGCTTGTACTGTGGAGGGTGGCAGGGTGGGAGGGTGCTTATTGTCTCGCTTCGGACTTTCACAGCTTGGGGCACGTGTGTTGTGGCAGCGCAGACACACTGGGCAGGTCCTGGCTAAAAAACAATCCGGGATTTTTAAGAAATAAATAAACAGCATCACAACATGGTTAAAGCTCAAAAAAGTGATTTTGCATTATATAGGACCTTTAAATGTTCTAGCTTAAAACCAGGGGTGAAAGTAGCTTCAACCTCTTGCCGGTACTATTACTCCCAGAGTGGTGTGGGGGAGAGGGGGCCGGGGGGGGGGGGGGGGGGGGTGGTGGGGGGCAGCGACACGCACACAAAAGTAAAAAAAACCCTGGCTGTGGTTGATCCAGCTAAAATAACATGACAAAAGGCGGAATATCTATGATCAACTTTTAATTCAAGCATAAGGTGACAAATATTGCCTTAAATTTTCTGCATACATGCACAATATATGAATAGATGTATGGATGGATGTATGTATGTATGGATGTATGTATGGATGGATGGATGGATGTATGTATGGATGGATGGATGGATGGATGTATGGATGGATGGATGGATGGATGGATGGATGGATGGATGTATAGATAGATAGATAGATAGATAGATAGATAGATAGATAGATAGATAGATAGATAGATAGATAGATAGATAGATAGATAGATGTGGATATACATACTGTATATGTATATGCATGGTGTTTGAAAGTTCTGATTATATTATTTATTATATTATTATTAATAACTGACAGATATTTAAAGGAACTTAAGGCAGCTTTACAAAATCTGACTCAGTGCTGCCGCGACAGGCGCTGTGGCTAACTGCAGCCACCAGCCAAGCCGGCACGGGAGCGCGCACAGACACTTTACAGACGGTTCGTCTTCACAGCACTGCCCCGGGGAGGCTAACATACTTCACGTCAGGTCTCTCCACTCTGTTATTTGATTTGATCTCATCATTTTCATACTGTATCAGGCTCTAAACACGACCTATAATGTTTTCTCACCTGGTCACAAGGAAATGAGCCATGTCAGCATCCGTTTTCACTCCCAAATGCAGCTGAAGTTCCCTCCATGAACCAAACGCATATCCAATATTTATGCGGGTGCCTGCCCGGCTTCGGTCATATTTTCTTTTAGACTCACGAGATGCCGCTGATAAAGTCTTTTTTTTCTTCGTGGTGCCACTTTTTTGGGGGGTGAGAGTGGATGCAGGTCGTTTGCTGGCTGCAGAAACATCCATAAGTATACCTTCAGTGTTTGAATCCAAGTCCACGGCGGCCATGTACTTCCTGTTCAAGAGCTGTCGGCAACGCGCATGCAGCGTCAATTTACGTCACATCCCTACAACTGCGCGGGAAATTCGGACGTCGAACTGCAGCGCATTATGTAGCACACAGCGTTTCCAAGGCAACAGACATATATGCGGATGGCCTCGTTAATTTGGGTTTTTAATGCTTCATGACCCATTAGCATTGAATAAACTGGAAATGCATGTATAGTTTTTCACAAATCTTGCCTTATGTCCCTTTAAATGATGTTACAAGAAATTCAGCCAACCAAAGAATGTGTGGACTTTCGTAGGTCTCATTTATCCTCTGTCCTGGTCCAGCGGAGGCGGCGTCTCTTGACGTCTGTTGCCCGGTTGTGGAAAACGTTCCAGTCCAATAAATCGAACGTACCTATCCCCATCCCCTATCGCTGTGTTTCGAAAATGTTTGGGATATAGACGCGCACTCGCGTACTGCTAACTGAGGCGCTCAGTTTGCTCAAAGTCGGTTATTTCGGTTCTATTTTCTCAAACTGCGGTCGTGATTAATTTTCAATGAAGGCTTCATAGCAGGCTAACCCGGCCAGATGAGTGTGTTCCGCCTTGCTTATTCACTCACGAAGCTGAGCGGAAGTACACTATGGTCTGGCGAAAACCAGCGGCAAGCAGCCGCTCTCCCGTCTTTCCGGTACTGCGTACCGGCACTAAATCTCTTAGTGGTACGCCGTACCGGACCGTACCGGCTTACTTTCACCCCTGCTTAAAACAAAGTAGGTATTTGTTGTTCAGATATATAACAAATATAAATTGGGTTTGATTTCTGCATACATTTATCCACCATATTAAATCCAGTGGTCATGCCAACTTGAAGTTACATGTTCAACCTTTTTCAGTGTCAGCAGTACCTGCATTGGCTGACAGAGGAACTCTAAAACAGCTCCTCTGAAACCTCACTATTGCTTAATGCTCAGCAGGCATGTCTCTTGCATTAATGACACATCTCATCCCACCAAATGTAGACACAGGACAGACTGTTCCTGGAAATTGTGTGGATTGTTATTGTTAAATGGGAGGAACATTTCCTCCGGAAACACAGTCAGATGACGGACGAGGGCTGATAGAGCCGTTCTTGTCGAGGCTATTATTTCTGATGGGACCAGATGATCGGTATGGATGGAGCACTGTTTTTCTGAGCTCCATTGCTCTCTGGGCAAAACTTCAAACATGCTCAAGTGCTTCAAGTGATGGATAGATTTTGGAAAAATCTCATAATACCAGAAGAGTCTTATATATCTTTTTAAATATATTTTTAACAGTCCACTCATCCACATATGAGACAAACAGAAACATTCACTAAAACTCAATGAGAAGCCAGCAGTCAACTACTGTCTTTTGAGATTGATTTTGTCTTCAAAATGGTCCTTAATTTGTTATATCATTTAGTTAAGTAAAATGGAATTCTAAATTTTTTTCAAAAAAGTGTTTTCACTTTTCAGTCAGCTATTACAAGCTTCTTGGCCCATAAATTACCTTATAAAGGGTCCATTCTTGGTCCTATTTAATTTGTATATGCTTCCTTTTGTACAGGTTATTCAGAAACATATTGTAAAGTATCATAATTATGCAGATGATTTACAACTGTATGTTTTGTTATCTTCAGATGGTGTTGCTCCTCTACACTCCTTCACGCAAACTTAACAAGATTTTATTTTATCTGC
This sequence comes from Pachypanchax playfairii, assembly GCA_006937955.1. NCBI lineage: Eukaryota > Metazoa > Chordata > Actinopteri > Cyprinodontiformes > Aplocheilidae > Pachypanchax > Pachypanchax playfairii. Next base: position 128,154 of record SSNP01000285.1, read on the forward strand.
TGTCACGTAACTTCTTACAACTGAACACTGATAAAAACAGAAATACTTATATCCTATAATAATAATGATAATATATTCTTTATTGATCCCTCTTGGGGAAATTAGTTCTCTGCATTTTACTCATCCTCATCCTTGAGGTGAGGACCAACGGGCAGCCATGGCATTCTGTATGCATCCATACAACATCTCAATTTATTGTGCTGTATTTTGTGTCTATACATGAATTGTGTGGTGCAAGGTTCACACTTTTAAGATGTTTAAAAATGATAAGGGACAGATAAATGTTTGATCATATTACTCATGGGGTAACTGTATGGGGTGACATTGGCCTCTGTTGCTCTGGTTCTCAGGGCCTTCTCCTATGCTGCCATGATGGGTGCCTTGTGCTCTTTCTAGCGTTTAGTAGGATTTCTCAGTTCTCCATGATAATGTGGTCTTCCTGGAAACTTGTGTAAATTAGGCCTAAATGAAATGACTGTAAGTTCCTTAATTTTGTTACAAAAAGCTGGGAATCAATATGTTTATTAGAGTTGCTTTATTAGACAGTGTTCAACACTTTCTTAGTGAAAATATTTTGTAGAAAGTACAAACACTAAAACATGTTTGTATCGTGCGAGTTGATAATATGAATCCAAAGTGTAACATACATGTAACATGTAACTCCAAGACAGAGAACTTGAATAACCAAAATAAAATAAAAGGTGGTGTACTGTAATGTATAAAAAAGCTAAGTGTGAGCCGAGAACAAAAAAGCCAGGTGACCACAATGAATTGAACAATAGACATTTGGAGAGAGGAAAGAAAGAAAACCTAGATTTTAAATGTTGGAGCAGGTGAATACTGAATGAAAAACAGGTAGTATGATGAGCTCGTGAGACATTAGTGACAATGGCTGAGTGACTAGACACCAGAGGGAAAGAATTAACCATCACACAAGGAAAGAAAATAAAGCAACTCTAAAACATTGGATCTGAAAAAACACATTAACAAAGCCTGACAAATAAGATCCAACTCAGATAAGAAACTCACATTTTAAAAAATAATTTACAAAATGCTGCCACAAAAAGTCTACACAAAACTGCATAAAAAGTCTTTGCAACCGCAAAAAGGTGAAATCAGAGACATTTTAGTAAGTAAAGTTCAAATATTGTGAAGTTATGAAAATTGAATAGTACTTATCAATCAAATACACAATTTCCCCTTTTGTAATTAGGTAATAATTAATGAGGTCAATAAATATTTTATTCATTTATAAATTTGCAGCCATAAATATTTTTTAAATTCTTGCAATTTGTAGATATACATTTTCCAGAACGTTTTCCTTGAATAAAATAAAGGCAGTGATTTGATTTTCTCACACTCTCAAGAGAACAATTATTGTCCGCTCTACATCTGAAATTGGATGGTGAGTTCTTTTAGAAAGCAGCAGAGGGGAAAAAATTTGTATTCACCTGCTGTATCTGAATAGAGCCAAGGAGGGGCTATGTGAACGGGATAGTGTGTGTTCCTGTGTTTGGGAAGAGCGGGGGGGTGCTGTTACATAGGATTCTCTTTTGGATTGCTCTGACATTCACCCACATTGTGGCGTGGTGCATCTATCACTCAATACTCTAACCAGAGGCTTTTAAAGTCCCATACATCGTGACAGAGTTTCACATTGTACTGTTTATCTTTTGTCGAACCATCAAGATGAATATGTCATCATGTTTGTAATGTATGTTTTTTATCATCATCCTCTTCAGCAAATTAGTTCTTTTTCTCTTGTTGCTTCTTTATCTTTTATTGGCTCAGCTGGGCAACTGGATTCTTCAGCATGTAACACAAAAGGGACAATTTGAAACCAGGGACAGGCAGTAATGAGCAACTCCTCTTACAATGTTACATATAAACCAGTCACAGGGTGGGGAAACCTTCTGGAGACAATAGGGTAAGAGTGGGGGGTAGGCTGAGAAAGTCTTTAGTCCTCTGAAGCCCCTCTTTGATTGGGTTTCCTGGCACTGGGCTCCAGTGATGGGAATGATTTTAGAGTGAGAGCTATGAGTTTGACAAAGGTGAAGGGGGGGTAAAGAACCTCCTCTATGCTGACCTTTCACAGTCACAGGTGAGGTAGTGTGTAAATAGCTGTTAGAGGATGATGAGGCTGAGAGAACTGTAGGAGAGGCCTTATTGTGTGCTGTGAATGTTGAGGTGGCATTCATCAACTTTAAACTCACTGCCCCCATCCACCTGCAGTGGATTTTCTCACAGCTTACTTTTCTCACATATTTGTGACACTTTAAAACCACTCTCAGCATTCAGCTGTGACAATTCTTTGAATCAGTGTTCACTGTTTGTTTTCTGGTGCTATGTGGATTTTGATGGACACTTGCAATAACAACCTGCTTGCATCGACAGCTTAGCACTGGCAGGGATTTTCTCAGTTATTCTTTAACTTTTTTAGACAAAAAAACATGCACGATAACTAGAATTTTAATCGAATACACTTCTATAAAGACAAATTCCAATTAATTTTTTGATCCCTTTGTGTTTCCTCAGGAACAGCAACAGGATTTGCATAGGTAATTTTAATGTGTGTGTGAATGACTGTTTCTATGTGGCTCTGTGATTGTCTGGCAACCTTTTCTCTGTCCTTTGCACAATGACTAATGAAGATAGGCACCCAAAATGGCTGCCATCTGCTCTTTACAGATGGGTCAAATGCAGAGCAATATTTTCACCAAGAGGTTATAAATGAAAATATTATTGGTTTATTATTATAAACGCAGTGTTTATGAAAAGAACATGCACTACACATATTGATCTGTCACACTGACACACTGTCTCCACCCTCGTGCAGCCAGGGCACACTCTGACTGAAAAAAGTTAGACTTTTCTATTACTAATTTTACATGTAGGGGAACACGTATTATGAAAGTTTGCCTCTTCAATACGTGTTATTCGGGGCACCACCTTCTTTCGAAGGAATTAAATATTAGAATATTTAATCAGATTAATTCAGTCTCATAATATGAAGTCGCATGTCCGTCAAGATAGTGACTCAAATCACACATAAAAACTCACTGAATCGGCCAATTAAAATTAAGGTGAATATTTATTGAACAACAAGGAAGACAGACCAATAAACAGACAAACAAATAAACAGTTAAACACGGAATGGAATTAACGATGCTATGAACAGGAAACTACGTCAGATTTAGTATGTTTCTAGAATAAGTGGACTTTCTAACGTTCAAGAATCTTAAACACTAGTAAGAGTGGGTGAGGAAACGGAAAATGCTCTTTTAACACGGAAGATAATTTTGAATTTAAGAAAAATTGTAATTTTGGAGTGAGAGAAAGGGGACAAAAAAAAGGATGGAGGTACAGATTTCACTTCCGGGCCACTGAGATACCAACACAGCTGTTTTCAATCCTTAGTCATGGATTAAATGAAATCGATTTCTTACTTCTTTGCAGCGCGGTTGGGAGTTTTCGCTCCTTTAGTTCCCAGAGAGTTCCGTCTGTTTCGAAGCGGTTTTTCTCCAAATGTTGGAACTTTTCCTGGGTTTGGCTGCTGTCTGCTTCGTAAGAATCAGGTCACTGAAGTGATTGTCATGTGTCGAAGGCCCACGGAAGGAATTCTGGGATCTGCAGTTTCTTCCTCCAGCTGGCGACGTGAAGTCTGGATCTTGTGGAATTAAACTATTCAAACAAAATACTTTACGTGTTTGAATGTGCGTCGAATTTAAAGAAAAATGAACTTTGAAGATAAAGAAAATCGCTCATTAAAACAAAAGCTTAAGTGTCAAATAAACGAGGAGTTTGTCAAAACAAAATCAAGAAAAAGGTTTTAAACTCGCAAAACGAGGTAAAAATGATTAAAATGAAACGTGAGTAAAAAGTCTAAAAGGAAGTAAAAGTCAAAAATGAAATAAAAGTATAAAAAGTATAAAAATGAAAGAAGTGAAGGAAGTATAAAAGAAGTGGGTCGGGAGTCCTGGCGCGAGCTTAATTATAGACTCTTTTCCCCGCTTATAGGTGTGGCTATCATGGGCTCTTAGCCAATGAAAAATCCGTTTTGGGGAATTTGAATTTTAGGACGGCCCTTGGGTGTTGGTCACAGATTTTATTATCAAATAAGACGCTTGCTCATCCACTCTTTGTAAGGCTAAACATTATCATCAATTTTATCTTTTAACAAGAATTAATGAACAGTGTTTCCTTATTCTAATGACATATTACTTTTTACACATATCAGTATTTGTTCCTGAGTAGTAAAGAAGGGATTTGCAGGTTAATTCAATATATCCTAAGATCTGTAACATGTTTAATCAAAGCATTATTTTAAATCAATTTAGATTATAAGTTTATTTATTTATAAAGCGCCAGTTCATGACAAAGTCATTTCAAGGCACTTCACAGAAAAATCAACCAATTAATAATAAAACATTTTCTATCTAAGGAACCAGCCGATTGGGCTGCATTGAAGAGAGTGATTTAAACACATTTCGTTTTATGCACTGAACAATGTATCACTAGTTCATGTAGAAATACTCTTTGTCAAAAGAAGAATGTTCCTTAGCCATCTCCTGTGGAGAGGACTTTTGATTAGCAGTCATTGATCAGATCACAGTTGAATAATTCTGAAATTCACATGCTTATTATCAGAGTTTCACTGAATATAGTTTTCAGACATACATCAAATCATTTTATCACTGTAGTTAAACTGGGTGAGCATTCCTTCAGAGCACAGATGTGGGTTTGAAACCTGTAAAGAAAAAAGGAGTGATTGAATTAGCTGTGATCACATTAAATAGTTCATATGTGTATTGAAGCAGTCTGGGAACATCTGTGGTTAGGGGGGTGCCTTTTTGGGTGAGACTCGGAGCCATTCTGTCTGGCGTTTGAAGCAAACCAGGATGCTTTATACAAACACAAAAAGGGGGTTTTCTAAACACATTCGCATTTGCTGTAAATTATCTCGGCAGGGTATGTGGCTTCAAAAGACTTTTTCCAGACCAGGTTCTGCTGAAAACTGTTTTCACAGTGGGGGGGTTGACAGACTTATAGATGAGCCGTCATGAGTGTTGAGAATGACACGATCCATTCAAAGAGAGAGGAAATCCTGGGTAGTTTTATGACCCCGGGGAATGTAAAGCTAAGAGAACAGTCACTGATACACACACGCTTCTTCAGTTTGATTAATCAGAAATGAGGCTGTTGATGCGTCCTACATACATCTAACTTGTGGATTAATATAAAATATTTACTTTACAAATCAGTGACCATCTCTCTCTGAACAATACTGAGTTTATTCTCGTGACTTTGATCCTTCACACTGACAAACTGATGCAGAAGATGTGCAGTGAGAGATTTTTCAGATCACCTGTCAGTTGGAAAAGCTTAAATGACCAGAAAGAAATGGTAAAGCACAAACAGTAAACATACTAACAGGGGATGTGCCTGATGTTAATATATGTTAGTTTTTCTAAATTAGTGGGGCGCGCCGTGCCGGGGGATGGGGGGGGCGTGTGTGACTGGGGAACATGCTTTTTTGCCGTACTAGAATGAAAATGAAATGAAAAAATGAAAAATGAAATGAAAAATGAAAAATACTTTATTTATCCCAGCATAAGAATATCTCAGAATAAAAGTGTTATTGCACATCCACTACAGTAGGTGACAGTGGTGCTGTCGTTGTCTCAATATGCACAGGGGCTGCCTACGTAGCAACACTGAAGGTATTTCGAAAGATGTTTCAGACTCCCTTTGGGACTTTTTCCTCACAAAAAGTGCATAGTGACAATACTAACAACATTTCTGACATGCCTTAACTGCTTTATGTGGATATTAGAGCTGCTCAGACCTGCTTCCTGCACACAGCACGATCACGTGACATTGGTTGACCAATCATAAACCTCTCTCAGTTTCTCACTTGCTAGCAAAGACTTATTTATTTATTTATTTTACAAACCTAATTGAACAAAGTTTAAGTACATAACAAGAGGAAAAATTAAATAAAGAACATCATAGTTACAAGAACAAACAGCCAGGTGGGTTAAATATATAAATTCATACAAAGATTTGCACATTTTGATTGTTTTGAGAGCTTTTTTGTTAGAGTAGTGTGATAATAATGTTGTGTATAACTCTTCCTCTTAAAAAATAAGTATGGTGTTTTAAGATTAAATTTAAATGTATATATAGAGAATTTTGGCAGAAGAACTAATGTTTAATATTTATAAGGATATAATGATATGCAGAGGTGTAACAACTTAATTGTCATATTTAAAGGGACTCAAAGCAAGTTTAACAACAAATGTATGGACCCCTTATCAGTCTACGTCCCGTCACATTCCGCTCTATTGCACATGTCATTTGCAGAAAAACTGTTTTGATAAAAACAACAAAACTCGCAAGTTTTAATTTTTTTAAATTTACTTGCCATGCATGTGCAGTTTGCGGTGAGGATGCAGTTGTTATTCTTGTTCATGATGACCCACACTTTGTACAGCTCTGTCCTCTTCCCTTGTCTTTGACAAGGCCTCAGATACACACCCCGTCGCAGGTCTGGATATAAAACCATCTCTCAGACAGACACATTTGCCCCGTGACAAAATTGGAGTTCGAACTGCTCAAGTTAAAGTTGTTAGCATAGCTGTTTAATATACTTAGATAATTAGCTAGTTTTCAGAGTTTTTAACGATAGCTTTGTTAGTTAGTTGCATACTGATACTGTTTTGAACTTTAGCCTATGTTAGCATACTACTCTCAGAGACTGGACTTATCCTATCTCCCTCTGCCTCAACAACAGCCCGGCAGCTCTGGCTTCGGTCCGCGCTGAGTCAGCGCACCGAGCCTGTGGTCCGAATATATATATATAGATACTAGTTGTCATCATGGAGCTTCTGAGAGGAAGACCGGTGTGATAGCTAGATTTAAATATTTAGGAAAATCCCCTAAACAATGAAAAGCAAAATATTCCACCATTCCATCACTGCCAGTATTTAATTTTGTCTATATGAAAGCCACACCTAACTGACCCCATTATAGCAACAGAAAGAAGGCTTAGGCCGGTAAAACAGGTGACCACAGAAAGGGAAGAAGCAGAGAGGACTGCTGAACTTTAGTAAAATAACTTTGGTTTCAGTTAATAGTGTTGATCCAATCCAACTTGCAGCTTCTTCCTCATCAACAGAACATGTTGGAAATGATAAGGGGGGTTAATGGGGAAGAGGGTCCATCAACCTCCACAGCACAGCTTACCTCAGTAGAAATATTATTCAGTTTTAACCAACAACGTACTATGACACGAAGTAGACATGGAAATACACAGAATTGTCTCAGTGCAGACAGCATTTCCACCATGGGTCATATGAGATGTGTTAACTGTGAATATTGTTTAAATAAATAATTGGTGGTCATGGAAACACTCATACAGATACTCATCAGGGTGATAAAACATCCACTCAGGGTCTGATCATTAGTGTTGGAAACATTACTTTAAAAAAATTAATTAGTTTTAGTTATGGTGCGTTCACACTGGCCACTTTGTCAACGTCAAGCAACGCTTATAACGCTCCAAGTTTGACGTTTGAAAGTTGAAGCTCATAACGCCTGCCAGTCAGAGCACATAGGCGTTAAAGCTCGTAACACTTGACCGTTAAAAAGAGCGCGAAGGCGGGGCTTCCTTTGTTATAGGATGTTCTGAGCTATGGCGGATCATATAGAGAGAGTGGCTTGGCTTTATTTACTCCGTTTGTGGATACAGCCCATTCTTCAGATGTGTTTTGAGTTTGAGGAGTTAAACCATTTACTCCAGGAGCTACATATGGATGAGGTTTGCTTCCAGCACTACTTCCGTCTGTCCCGAGCCCTGTTTGAAGACTTCCTGCTTCATTCAGGTACGTCACTACGATGAGATGCTCTGATTGGTTGACATGCCGCTTCAAGAGCGTTAAGTGAACGGTGGCTACTGCATGTGAATTTTGTGATTAGTTAAAACAGAACATGACGTAGATTTTTTCCCGTGCCTACGTCACTGGCACAGCCTCACATACACGCCCCGTCACGGGTTTGCATATAAAACCATCTCGAAGACACACTCGCCCCGTGAGAAGTGTGGTTCAAGCCGTTAACATAGTTAGCCAATGTTAGCATTACAACTCTCAGAGACTGGACCCATCCTGTCTCCCTCTGCCTCAACCACATCTTAGCCACGGCGGCTTCTGGCTGCGCTGACTCAGCGCACTGAGCTTGTGGTCTTAACACATATAGATACTAGTTGTCATCGTGGAGTTTGTGAGAGGAAGATCGGTGGGCGGCGGCCATCTTACGACAGTGAAGCTCTCTGGCAGACTGTAGTGAATGAAGGTAAGTGATCTTCACTGACATAAACACTATTATCTCGCTGAAATCTGGACGGATTTTCAAACTGTTTGATGCGTTACAAACGTTTTTAATGTGACTATAATTCTGGATAGTTTTATATGTTGAAATTGCAGATTTTCTTCTTGAAAAATGAGCTGCATATTTGTGGATCACAGCTGTTATAGCACGATTTATACAGTTACATGATTTAGAATCAGTTTGGTTTGTTCTAAACATCCTGTGTTATGATGCAGGACATTTCAGGCTTTATTAATCAGTGAAGATGTCAGACTTTAGTGCAGCAAATAGATGTTCTAATCACTGTTGTTTCAAAACAAGAACTCTTTGGATCATCTGTAAGATATGATATTATTATACTGAGGATAAATGTTAGTTATTTAATGTACAGTACAGGTCCTGAAAGTGTTGATAATAATTGATATCTGTTACATTTTACATATTTTTAAGGTTTCCATAAACCAAAGAGATGAGGAGGACCTGGTCCTGAGAAGAGACGGTTCTGTCCCACTGACAGGACTCTGATCTTCAGTGAGGACTTCAGGACTTTGACAGGACTGGACAGATAATTTGGTGTATAAGATTAAGTATCAATATATAAATGTCATTTGATTTGACACTTTAGTTTTTGTTCTTGCAAGTAATATAAAGTTTTTATTACAGCAAATTTAAGATTGTTCTCCGGGGGGCTCAAAACTGTATTTCTGTATATTTATAGAAGGAAATCTTTCACCTATTTTGTTTTGCAAATGTCTCTTTCATGTCCAAGATGTTTCAGACCATTAAGAGAATGTTTTATTATTCTTTAATATAATGTGATGATGTCAAAATAAATATATTTATTTAAAGTATTTATTGGAATTATTACATGTTAAAACTAAACACAAAATATTTTATTTGTAATATTCTTGAATAGAGCTGTTGCTTTGCAGCGAGAAGGTGGTTCTGGGTTTGAATCCAGGCTGGGACCTTTCTACATGGAGTTTGCATGTTCTCCCCGTGCATGCGTGGGTTTTCTCCCACAGTCCAGAAACATGCAAGAGGTTAATTGGTGACTCTAAATTTTCCCTAGGTGTGAGTGTGTGTGTGAATAGTTGTTTGTGTGGCTCTGTGATGGACTGGTTACCTGTCCAGGGTGTGTCTCCCGCCTCTCACCCTAAAACTGCTGGAGATCTGCACCTTGCGACCCTGAACAGGAAGAAGCAGGTTTAGAAAATGGATGGATATTCTTATATGTTAAATATAAATATTAAATAAACACACACACACACAGAGACACACACACACACACACACACACACACACACACACAAATGTGTTTTGTTATCCTTATGGGGACCGTCCATTGACTTCCATTGATTTTAGTAACTAGATTTATACCTAACCCAAACCCTTTTCCTAACCTTAACCATTACTGATCTATAACTAACCCTAAGACTAACTAAAACTCTATTCACACCATACCTATAAACCTAACCCCTAACCCTAAAAAGGGGAGTCCCCCTCATGGGGACCAGGCTTCGGTCCCCACAAGAACCCTCGGACCCCAGAAAGATAGTAAAAGTCAGGAAACGGGTCCTTAGGAGGTCAGAAATACAACCCCCCCCCCCCACACACACAAGTGTGTTTTGTTATCCTTATGGGGACCGTCCATTGACTTCCATTGATTTTAGTAACTAGTTTTATACCTAACCCAAACCCTTTTCCTAACCTTAACCATTACTGATCTATAACTAACCCTAAGACTAACTAAAACTCTATTCACACCATACCTAGAAACCTTACCCCTAACCCTTAAAAGGGGAGTCCCCCTCATGGGGACCAGGCTTCGGTCCCCACAAGAACCCTTGGACCCCAGAAAGATAGTAAAAGTCAGGAAACTGGTCCTCAGGAGGTCAGAAACACAAACCCACACACACACACACACAAGTGTGTTTTGTTATCCTTATGGGGACCGTCCATTGACTTCCATTGATTTTAGTAACTAGATTTATACCTAACCCAAACCCTTTTCCTAACCTTAACCATTACTGATCTATAAGTAACCCTAAGACTAACTAAAACTCTATTCACACCATACCTATAAACCTAACCCTTAACCCTAAAAAGGGGAGTCCCCCTCAAGGGGACCAGGCTTCGGTCCCCACAAGAACCCTCGGACCCCAGAAAGATAGTAAAAGTCTGGAAACTGGTCCTCAGGAGGTCAGAAAAACAAACCCACACACACACACACACACACACACACACACACACACACACACACACACACACACACACACAGAGACACACACACACACACACACACACACACACACACACAAATGTGTTTTGTTATCCTTATGGGGACCGTCCATTGACTTCCATTGATTTTAGTAACTAGATTTATACCTAACCCAAACCCTTTTCCTAACCTTAACCATTACTGATCTATAACTAACCCTAAGACTAACTAAAACTCTATTCACACCATACCTATAAACCTAACCCCTAACCCTAAAAAGGGGAGTCCCCCTCAAGGGGACCAGGCTTCGGTCCCCACAAAAACCCTCGGACCCCAGAAAGATAGTAAAAGTCTGGAAACTGGTCCTCAGGAGGTCAGAAAAACAAGCCCACACACACACACCCACACACACACACACACACACACACACACACACACACACCCACACACACACACACACACACACACACAGAGAGACACACACACACACACACACACACACACACACACACAAATGTGTTTTGTTATCCTTATGGGGACCGTCCATTGACTTCCATTGATTTTAGTAACTAGATTTATACCTAACCCAAACCCTTTTCCTAACCTTAACCATTACTGATCTATAACTAACCCTAAGACTAACTAAAACTCTATTCACACCATACCTATAAACCTAACCCCTAACCCTAAAAAGGGGAGTCCCCCTCATGGGGACCAGGCTTCGGTCCCCACAAGAACCCTCGGACCCCAGAAAGCTAGTAAAAGTCAGGAAACGGGTCCCCAGGAGGTCAGAAATACAAACCCACACACACACACACACACAAACACACCTGAATATATAAATTCAAATGTTACTATGTAAGAATATGTGTGTATTTATGAAATCATATTGCTATTCTGTACACTGAGTTTTAGAAACCTAAATATTAATTTTATATAAAAACCCTGTGCATGTTTATATTTATTGCACCTGTGTATTTTCATGAGTCCATGATTATAGTTCTGCTTTATATGTTTTGGTAATAATTATTCGTAATATTAATACTATATGATTATTCCTTAGTATGTAGTGTCATAACTACATCTTTGATGTTTATAAAGACCCAAACCATCTGAAAATCGGTGTAAATTTGAGCAAGTTATAGTTATTTAAAAAGTTCATGCAGCATAAACACTGTGATGAGTGGGAGCTGCACATCATGGTTGCTGCTTGTGCACGTTTGACTCCATTGATCAGCAGCAGTGATGAGTCATCAGGTATTTTGTCTGGTGAGGTGTTCTGGGTACGCTGCACCAGGAGGAGGCTCGTGAGAAGATCCAGAATGCGCTGGACTGACTAGAAGTCCCTCGGCTGTCCCGGGAATGCCTTGAGGTTCCCGCAGAGGAGCTTGCTGTTGTAGCTGGGGAGAGCTGCTGCCACCCAGACCCGGATAAGTGGGGAATGGATTGCTCGAATTGATACGGCTCTGGGTCGTTGGGCTCCATGAAGCCTCCCTCTGCCTCCGGTGATGGTGGAGGAGAGAAAACATCCACCTCAACAGATCAATCAGTCTCTAACCTACCAACATAACTTCGGTCACTGTCTGTGTTTCAGTGTCAAATTAAGCTAGCTGTCCTCCTGCTCGCAGCCCCTCCCATCTGCGTCCTCACCCTCGTCCTCCTGTTCGTCTTCTACACAGCGCCACCCACCCCTCTGTTCATCAGGGCCCCTCCCACTTCTGGAGGATTTTTCAAACCTTTTTTGGGGAGGGACTAGGCTTTCACATGGGGTGCAGTTACACTTTAAGAGCAGGAGAAACTCTGAGTTGTGTCAAACAAACCTGCTGGTGAGAAGGTTAGGTTCACGGACTGTGTTGCCCGGGTAACTGACTCAGAGTTCTGCTGAACTCGCTTTGTGAAACTGAAAAACCAGAGTATCCCTCATCTCAGGCTTATCTAACTCAAGTTTTTTTTACTAAACCCTCTTTCTGAAATACACCCCAGCACTCTTCATTGACTAAATGATGAACCCAGGGAGTTATTTTCAAAAAGAAATCGTAGGCTTTAGCCCAACAAGTAAGAGGTATTTTTGACAACTAAACACAGTTTTAGACGTGTATTAACTCATTCAGTGCCATTGGCGTCTATAGACGTCAAACTGAATCCGAATGCTCAGTGCCATTGACGTCTTGACGTCTCTACAGCTTTTATTGTCTTAAGTCCTGCAAAGCATTCTGGGGCAGCTGCTTGCTGAATTTGAGCTCATTACAGGCTGTATTTAGTCATATGATCCAGGAGGGGGCAGTGGTGCACTTCTCTGGGCAAGAGCACCCGTATTGACTGTGTAAAAATGCCGTGTGGAGTGGGGAGGAGCCAGGCACTCAGAGCCTATGAAGCAGCTGGGAAGCGATCTCGTTGTTCAGAGTTATTACAAACTAGTAACAAACAAACAAACAAACTAGTGGGGCGGCTGTGGCTCAGTGGTTAGAGCGGTCGTCCTCCAACTTGAAGGTTGGTGGATCGATCCTGGCTTCCACCGCCACATGTCAAAGTGTCTTTGGGCAGGACACTGAACCCCATGTTGCCCCCCGATCTGCGTATCGGGTTGTGTGAGTGTTAGCCCCTACCCTCTCCCCCCGGCTTACATATCGGGTTGTGTGAATGGGTGAATGCAAAACCTTGTAGTGTGAAAGCGCTTTGAGTGGTCTGAATGACTAGAAAAGCGCTATACAAATACAGGACATTTACCATTTAGTATAGTATACCGAAATTGAGAAGGTGGTGGAGTTTATTACATGGATAAAATCCCTCCAGCATGACGGCCGAATCTACCGGGAATGAGTATTGTGTCGAAGGTGGTGTGGTTTTTGATCCAGCTCGTCCTTTTCGGACATGTGATGTCTTCAGCCTGACGTTGAGGTTCTTCTGGCAATTCTAGTGAAGCTGAGGTAGATTTATCTGACCAGTATCTCCTGTTAGGATCTTCTGAAGGCAGCAGGGAACAAAATAAAGAACAATTCACCACATAAAACACACCGTAAGTGTTGATAGGCAAACTAATCGCCGTTGGGGGGAACAAACTGCATAAGTCACGCACTCATGTGTGCACATGTGCGCGCACATGTACACACACACACACACACACACACACACACACACAAATGTGTTTTGTTATCCTTATGGGGACCGTCCATTGACTTCCATTGATTTTAGTAACTAGATTTATACCTAACCCAAACCCTTTTCCTAACCTTAACCATTACTGATCTATAACTAACCCTAAGACTAACTAAAACTCTATTCACACCATACCTATAAACCTAACCCCTAACCCTAAAAAGGGGAGTCCCCCTCATGGGGACCAGGCTTCGGTCCCCACAAGAACCCTTGGACCCCAGAAAGATAGTAAAAGTCAGGAAACTGGTCCTCAGGAGGTCAGAAATACAAACCAACCCACACACACACACACACACACACACACACACGTTTGTTTTGTTATCCTTATGGGGACCGTCCATTGACTTCCATTCATTTTAGTAATTGATTTTATACCTTACCCAAACCCTTTTCCTAACCTTAACCATTACTGATCTATAACTAACCCTAAGACTAACTAAAACTCTATTCACACCATACCTATAAACCTAACCCCTAACCCTAAAAAGGGGAGTCCCCCTTATGGGGACCAGGCTTCGGTCCCCACAAAAACCCTCGGACCCCAGAAAGATAGTAAAAGTCTGGAAACTGGTCCTCAGGAGGTCAGAAAAACAAGCCCACACACACACACCCACACACACACACACACACACACACACACACACACACACAGAGTATCTGAATCCGAAATTTGCTGCTTTTTTTTACTTTAAATGAATCTTTTAGACATAAAAAAACTATCAAAAGTACTTCTTTACTGTTGTTTTTTCACTTTCATGGTAGTAAAACATAGTTCAGATGTTGCATGAATCATTGAAACATGAAATATTTACATCAAAGTCACTGATCTGCTTGAAAAACCTCTACACGAAACGCTCTTTATCCGCTCATAGTCCTGAAACGTGTGGCTTTTCGTAAAAGTTGCTCTTTTGTAATGTAGATTACTAAATAACAGAAGGAGGTATAAAAATTCTTTTTTGCTTTTGAAAGAAGAAAGACTAAATTTTGTGCTGATGGTTCCAGAATTCACATAGGGCATGGGAAAAAATATTATGTGGGCCTTCAAAAATCAGTGAAAATGCTAAATATCTCTGGCACTGAGGAGAATATGAAATCTGAAAGTGGCTGGCACTGAGTTAAACTTTGATTTTTATAATCAAATGTAGCCCAGTTTAAGCAAAGACTTGTACAAATACTGTAGGTGTTGTTTAGATACCTTTTCAAACCAAAAAATCTAATTTACATGTCACCACATGTTAAGCTAAGGAGATACTGAGTTCCAGATACACAAATTGGAACTACAATTCGAAATGGAAGAAATCGCCTACCAATAACAAAATGCATTCTTGGTTTACAGAAATAAAATGCAGCAAACCACTTTTCAGACCCATTCAGGCTGCTTAGCACCACCATCTCATGTCATGGTTCTGCTTCTGCTTCCACCTGCATGCTAAAGAGGCGGTCTCTCTTAGAAGCAGCGGCGCCGCCACTGATTACCATTTGGACACAAGGGACATGGAGCAAATCCTGGGGTGTTGTGGGCCTGTATATGGAGGAAGCTTCATGATTGCCAATGTGCTTTTGCTCTGAAAGGAGGTGAACTAAACAAATTGGCGGACAAATTGCATTAGCAGCAGATGTCAATTAGAATTAAAAGTTGTTTTATACTGGTAGCGGGGGAGCTGCCAAGAAAATATTGGAAATTGAATGACAAAAAATACTACAAAGAAGCTGTAAGTTGTAGATTAATACTTGCTTATATTTAGCATTTAGAGTGAGTAACAAAAAAAAAAAAAACACATAGCCTACTACTCATGATAACAGCAGAGGTGTCCCATTAGCCAGATTACATCTTGATTTGAACTTGGAATAATGCAAGTAGAATACATACTTTTAATGGGAAGTCATTTTTGTTATGCTTATGCACCTGTAGGAACTCCGAGTTGAACGCTGCTTCTTTAATACACCTGTGTTTGCTTTGAAAAAATGACTTTTGAGTGCTTTATGTGAAGCTTGGAGTTGGACTTGGAGTTATTATTTGCACTGCATGATTCATGCAGCCCACATCTGAAGTGTGGCTTTAGATTTAATGTTTTATCTTTAGACAAAAGCCTATAAAGTTGATGAGCTCTTTGTAGATCAGTTCTGTTCATCATTGTCTAACCAACAAAAAAAGAGTTGAAGAAGGAGAATGTGAGACAAAATACTCTACTTAAAAGGGAGCTGATGACTGATAATCTCTCTTTGTCTTGCATTGTACAATGGACATCAAAGGGGCTCTGGTTTGTTTTTGTGCTAAGATGTCCCCATGAGCAACAGGATGCCAATTCATATGTTTGCATCAACAATTATTGCCAATTTTAAAAGCTAACAAGAAGATTGGGGGATGCACACATTGAAGCCAGCTACTGGAATTTCCATTGTCATCAAACAATTTTTTTACAAGCTTATGGAAGCAAAGAGGTCTGATAAATGAAGCGAATGAACCCTACTAATAAAGTTCAGCAAAGTGAAGAAAAGGTCAGTAAAGAAGCATCTCTTTATCTTCATTTGGCTGTTTAATACTTCACATACACGTTGCATTATGTGTAGAAAAAAAGAAGAAGAAATAACCGTTTAAAGCTGATATACCCGATTTCAAATTGCCTAGCTTAGAATGTTATCAAATGTAAACAAAGTCACAGAACTCTTGCCCCTTCCGTCGGGTAGAAGTCCTAAGCCACGCTCCCCAGGCTTGGAATCCTCAGAAGACGAGAGATTTTAAAACACCGGTACGCAGTTCATTCAAGTACCGTAGAATCACCGGTAAGAGATAAGAATTAAGGCTTTTCATAAGTTTTTCAGATAACACAAAACTGTGAATTTCAAAGTTATTTCCAGGATATCAGTCTCCATGTAAATTTTATCTTAATTTTAAAGCTTTTAATGGGGCAGCTGTGGCTCAGTGGTTAGAGCGGTCGTCCTCCAACTTGAAGGTTGGTTGATCGATCCCGGCTTCCACCGCCACATGTCGAAGTGTCCTTGGGCAAGACACTGAACCTCATGTTGCCCCCCGATCTGCGTATCGGGTTGTGTGAGTATTAGCCCCTACCCTCTCCCCCCGGTTTACATATTGGGTTGCATGAATGGGTAATTGCAAAATCTTGTAGCGTGAAAGCGCTTTGAGTGGTCTAAATGACTAGAAAAGCGCTATACAAATACAGGACATTTACATTTATGTAACATTCATATGGTTTTACATTAATGCAGATTTTAATCCTTTCTTTTTACCTTTGTGAGAAACGCTTTCGGCTGAAGACACATGTCGTGTTGAGGACCGTCAAGCAGCAAGGGTCACAAATAAGAAGGTAAAAATTGATAAATACTTTCCTGTTGCCAGGTGTCCAGAGCTCATTTAACTGTATTTTGAGATTCTAGTACTGTTATAACAGTTATAACATAAATCAGTCTCCAATTGTAAATTCACCAACTTGCTTATAATTATAAAAAAACATCTATATACCATAAAATTTTACAATTGTATTAGATGTTAATTCATCAAAACCCTACTTTTTTTTTTAAAGAAAACTGTAAAAATTAAAAAAGCCACTCTGTGTATGCAGACTGTTTTCTTAGTTATATATTTTCTATACATTCTACATATGTAACTTTTGCACCAGTCATAAGCATGTAGAAGATTAGGAACCAACTCATATTCTTCATTTCAACAGATACGAATCAGAGGCCTAAACTTGAACTCATCACACAGATTGCTAGAGCGATGTTTAACACATGACCCAAGTCTCTTCTTTGACATCATGGATGAAACTCCAAGTGATCTAAGCTTGGCACCTCCAGGATCAGCTGGATGAGATCCTGTCAGTCACCTTCCGACATCTGATCAGACAGAACCAACTAAACATCACCAGAAAAAGAAACCAGGCAGAATATTTCATCACGCTGTCGGAAAGCTCTACATTTGTGACTCAAACATGTGAGAAAAGAAAACAAAATAAAGAAAAACTTCAGTTTACGAGTATGTGCTCTTAAAACAAACAAAACCTGTGTTTTTAAAAAGAATGTGGTCTTTATTGAAATGGAGCAGAATAAACTTCAGGTTTCAAGTCAGAACATTTTCTCTCCTGCTGCAGGTTTAGATCTCAGATACAATAAAACCTTTACTTCTGTTGGTGGACCACACAGATGAGCAACCATCATCAAGAAAGAAACCTCACAGAAGTTCCTCAACGTTCAAAACAGCAGCTCACAGCATAAAATGAGAACTGCAGACTATTCAGATTTAATTCATGTTGTTTGAGGATTTCTGTCTGATGAAACAGCTCTTACAAATAAAATCTGCTCCGTAAGCTGAAAGCATAAACTGATAAACAATGAAACTGTGACAAAAATAAAAAAAAATGTTCAGAATCTTTTTCTATTGAGGCTTTCTGGTTTCCAGTTGACTGGGTGGCTTTCTTTGGTCTAAAAGAAAGAAATGATACGGTTTAATAATCATCCTGCAGCCTGTAAATCAGCACAGATATGTAACGAGACATGACAACTCACAGCTGTGTCGTCCTGTAAACTTTAATGGTCTTGTCGGCCTCTGTGGTGATCAGTCGGCTCTCTGGATGGTTGAACAAACAAGCGAAGATTCCCGACTGTCCAGGGAGCCGGGCTGCACGGCCACGTGAATCCGCTGGAAGTTGTAACCAGTCCTCCAGTCCCACATGTGCATGGTCCCATTGTTGGCTGAATGAGGTTAATGTGAATCATTTATAAGCAATATATCAAGAAAAATGTCCAAACATGAGCTCTTGGTGTAGCCCTGCGTGTTATTACCTCCAGACACCAACACCCCATCAGAATTAACAGCCAGAGTGTTAATGATGGCGTTGTGGCCTGACAGATTCTGAATAAAGCTGCCATCTAGGAACATCCACTGCTTGATGTTATCAGTTGATCCTGATGCAAACGTGTACCTTGAAAAAAATTTAAAAGAGCTGTTAAAATGTTAAAACTGAGTAACAGTCCAAGTACTTTGAGCTGATGCTGATAATTCATTAGATTGTCTGATCTAAATCCCACTCACTGTCTGGGGTGCAGGACCAACGTTCGGACAGACTTGTGGTTTGTCAGAGTCACTCTGGTTTTTCCAGCGATCAGGTCCCACAGTCTGATGGTTGCATCATGGCTGCCTGCAACAGGAACAAAAATAATTTGTCATATATCAGACAGGAAGTGTTAAACAGGAAGCTGAAGCTTTACACCAAACTTCTTATAAAATTCTGGCACAAGGTTGTGATTGGTGTTATTAAAAAACAAACAAGCGTATTTACCATAACTCAGAAAGGTGGATTAGATGTTTAAAGTTAAAATACTCACTCGATCAATCAAGCACTGGAGAAACCACTTAGTAGAATATATTCCTGTAGTCATCTGCTCCTTGTCCTGTCAAGAAAAAAAAGAAATCAAGACGCTGTCTCCGTTACGGGTGGGCGATATGACCTAAAATTAATATCACAGTATTTTTCATCTCTTGAACGGTGACGGTATAATATCACGGTATTACTTTTTTTGGTACATTTTGGGAGGAGTAGCCTGTCTTGTCCCTTTAGTAAAGTTAATATTTTTATAATATACAGTGGACGACTGTTATATGCTCTACCTCGGTGCCCAGCAGTTTTGCGCAGATAAACGTTGTGTGCATTCATCCGTCGGTGGTCATTTGGACTGTAAACACGGGTAGCAGTGTTCAGTATTGATAACAGATAATCAGAAATGATGTAATAACGCAATTACAATATATTAGGAGAATAAAACTCTCAAACAGAGGGAGTTATATACTCGTAGAGAGGATCCACAATGACACTATAAGTAAACAGATGCACCAGATACGCGTGTGCATGGACACTACGGTAACGGCACAGATTAAGTTACAGTTAGTAACAGAACAGAACGGTTTTCTATATCAGATATTAAGAACTCATGATCAGGCAATAAAAATATAACAAATGTTACATATTTTACACTGAAGAAGTCAGTGATTATTTTTTGGCGACCGTCTGACAGCTTCAGCCAGATGCGCCAGACACGCGTGCGTAAATACCCGAGCAGTCTAGTTCGACACAAAAAATAGCGAAAGTGTGTGTGAGAACACCAGCGGAGGTTTACAGTCATGTAACTAGTGAGAACCAGTGACATTTAGTGATATGCATGTATGATACCTCCAAATGTTTGTGCAAATAAACATTGGAGCTGTGCATATAAGCAGATGGATTCTCATTCTGCCTGCCACAACTTTAGAAGAGTTGTCTTCATACTTCTATCATTAAATTGCCTGACAGTGAGAGAACAAAACACGGCGGATTTCTTGTTTTTAGCACAATTGCCAGACGATAAAGTTTTATGTCAACAACAGTTTATTACAGTTAAACGGTATATTATGTCCAGAAATGTGATAATGCATGTAGTAGCATGTAGTGCTAATCGCGCTAACATGTAAAAAGCAAATATAGTTGCACAAAAAAAAACATGATAAAACAACATTCAAGTTCGAGCATTGTAATGTGACAATGATTTCATGATGATAAGTGTTGATGAGAAGAAGACATAATTACCTGTCCAACAACAATGTAGCCACCATAGCATCTGTTTGCAGGCTGTCAGACTCACATACTTTTCACCATTGCTGAAAAGCAACACCAATGTTTACTCTGGTGTTTGCTCTTTGTCCAAACATTGTTCATTTTCTAAAACTTCAAATGGGTTTTTTTCGTTTTCCAAATTTGTTACTTTGTCCTGAACCTGAAGTGGAACCAGCCAGTGGCTGTTTCTCCTGCTGTCACGTACACCGCAGCAAAGGTGTTGTGCCGAAAAATGTGTCAGTTTATTTTGAGCACAGAAGCCAAATAAATGCGGAAGTCCGTATGACAGGAGAGAATGTACAAACATTTCATTCGGCCCGAAAAATATGATTGATTAATGTTTTCATACAAATACAGGAGAACCACCTCCTTTTTTTTTTGTTTTTTTTTTTAAATCTTTACAACATATTTTTATCCATACTGTGTTTAAACATTTTTAATGGGAATTAAATAAAACTTGTTGAGCTAATTTGTTATGCAAAATGAGTATAGCAACTTTAAAAGTGCTTCCATTTCCTCATCACCATTTTCCAGAATATGAAGCTATTCTAATCACTGTACCCCCCATTCATTCATCTGTAGGGGTTCCCTGCTGCTCCATTACAGGGCTCTAGACTAACATTTTTCTAAGGAGCACTGTAGTCCCTAACCTGAAATTTCTAGGGGCATTTCCCAAAATTTAGGGGCACACCCAGAGGCATCCGCACGGGCCACCCCGACCTGAAAAAATCTGCTGTCAGTTAGTGGCCCCCCTAGATACACTAAATTAATCAAATGCATACCTGTTGCGACAGTTGTGTTGACAGTCTGTTGTGCCGTATAATACCGCAGTGTTTTACAAAGGTATCGTGCAGGGGCGGACTGAGACAATAATTACGGCCAGGAATTTTGATATCATTCCAGGCCACCACCACCCAATTTTTGCAAAATACCAAGACTGAGTTTGGTTGGATGCCTATTGATGTAAGAGTGTAAGATAATAAAAAAAAAACTACACATGCATCCACATTCAGCTTTTTCTGTTTTTTCCCCCTATGAAGTAATTAGTGTGAATGCTGGAAGGCATTCACACTGTATGTTTTTCTGTTTCTGCATCTAACTCATCCCACAGTTTTCAACCTATTTCAACAATTTATATATCAAACTGTTCAGCTTGTTCAGGACAAGGGTGCTATGACTTTTGGTATTGATATCTCTTCTCAACTTAAGTTATTCAACTTTTTGCACGTTTTTTAGCCCCATTGAAATTGCTTCAAATTCCTTCAACTACTTTGCTTTTCAACTACTTCAGCATACTTTAACTTAGAAACTTCATTCAACTTTTAAACAAGTCACAAGACATTCAATTATTGTCGTATGATGCAGCTTTTTGATATCTTTTACGGTTTTTGAGAAATCACAGTTTAAGTTTTTAAAACTTTTCAACTCGCACGCCTCAAATCTGACATAAAATGAATGGAAAAGATGGGGAGGAGATGTGGACTTTGCGTGCTTCTGGAACCCACAGCAGGAGAACCGTAAGGCCTAGAGAAATAAGAGTTACATCATCTGAAAGCAGACAAAAATCCCTGCGTTATGTATAATTTGTGAGTGTATCATGGACGGTGTGGAGGCAGGAGGGAGTAGTTTGCTTAGGGAACATTGATTTCAGACAGCCACACACTCTAGCCCCAGATTGGGAGATCCTCATTTTTAATTTTCAAAAAGCCAAAAAGAATGTCCCTCCACCCAAACCATTTGTGGTACCCACACAAATTATACATCAAACAGTGGGGATTTTTGTCAGCTTCACAACAGTGTAACTCTCATTTTTCTAGCTGCTATAGTTGTCTCACAATGTGGCCTAGAAGCAGGACTGGTCCGAGAAAACTCTGATAGACTTCCATTCAAAAAAATCAGCTTTTTCGTTCTCTTCAGCGGCTAAAGTACAACATGTTCGCATCGTCATTTCTCCCAAACAGAAGATTGTAGAAAGCTGAAAATTTACATGAATCGGCTTCAAAGCCTTCTGTCACCTACAGTTCAAGAATTTTTTTGATAGCTGTTATCGTTTTTAAACGGCGACTTCCTGTCTGGGAACATGTATTCATCCATTTCGCCTGTATCAGGTTTTATTAGGGGATGTTCCATATATGGGCGTGTTTCCTTTTTTCACACACGCTTTGGGGCCTTCTACTGTACAGAGTCTGTGTGTCTCTCATTCAACTGTCTGTGCTTCACTCTGTCTTACAGACTCTTCTATATAGCCTTCCGAATTTGTCAATTTTAAATGAATGATTTTTCTGATATTAACATGATTTCTGGTTTAAAATGCTGACTCATTTTCAATATCTATTTAAGTTCAACGACCCGTCTCATCTGTTTATGGGATGAAATTTCACTTCACTTCCTTTTTTCAATTGATTTTGCTTAAATGTCAACTGTTTAAGGGTTCAGTTACCAATGTCATGATGCCCACCGGGGGTGTTTGTTCGAACCCCAAAGGCGACCCAACTCCAAACACACACGGGGGGAACAGAAATCAGAGGAAGTGATATTATTGCTAGTGCACAAGACAACAGTACAAGGCAGTGAAATGTGCACGATGAAAACAGGACTGGAACTGAGGCGGGGAGGAGACTCGATCCTGGGGGGAGAGACTCGTTAGAAACAAGTAATACAACCCGCTGCAGTGCGCGGGGAAAGTGCTACTACACTCACTGTGAGGCTGAGGCTGTAGTTGCGTGAGGTGGGATCCGAAGACACTGCAGCAGGGGTGGAGCCCCAGGAGTCGAGGGAGTGTGATGAGGTCCGGGACGTGGTGCTGTCTCCACAGACGTGGCAGGGGTGACAGCAGCGTGCTGACCGGGAAGGTGTGGATCCAGAGGAGACCAGAGACAGACAGAACCTGGGAGAGAGAATGTCGTGGACCCTTTCCAGCAGGTAGACGACCACGCAGAGGCACTCAGAACCTGGAGGAGAGGCTCCAGGACACGGGACTGAGAAGAAGGGAGAGAAGGCAGGTTAGTAGCAACTAACATAAAAACTGTCATGAAAATATCTCTGGCCGCTCTGTACCACAGAAGGAGTGGAACGAACTGGCGTCTGTCCTTGGTTGCTCCTCTGCTTAAATACCCAGCTCTCCTGAGCTGGGTAACGACCCACACCTGCAGCCACTGATGAGAGCTGCCACACCCTGCAGAGATAATTAGTGGAGACAGCACACACCACACAGAAGCTGCAGAGATCCCACCAGTGAAAACAGCTACAGAAAAAAACCCACAGACCAGAACACAAAACAAAACCCCAGAACCGTGACACTTTTACTTTACAAACACAGAGATCTTGTTGATAAACACCTGCTGTTAGACTGTCAGCAGCCTGATACAGCTTTATCTGTGTCTGTCTGTCTGTCCATTAAAACACATGCAAATCTTTTTCAACTTTTTTAACTACTTCAGGACTTTTCAACCTGAAGATTCCACATTCAGATATTGATATATCTTCACCTTTAAAAAGTATTTAAGTTTTTGAACCCCTTCAGCTTCATTGAAATACATACAACTCTTTAACTTTTGAAATCTTTTCACTTTTCCAACTACTTCAGCTCTCTTCACCTTGAAAACTACATCTTTATATATTGATATATGTTAAACTTTAAAAAGTATTTAAGTTTGTGAATTCCTGGAGCTTCATTGAAATACGTTCAACTGTTTCAACTCTTCAACTTTTTAATTCTTTCAGCTCTTTTCAAGTTAAAAAAAACTTTTTCAGCTGCGTTTCATTCAGTTTTTTAGCTCCCAGGAAGAAATTTTTCGGCCTGTGAAAAGATTAATCTGGTCGGCAGTTACACTCTAACTGAACTTTCCATTTGAACGTTCCATTTGAGGTCTGGGAATTTTGTATACATAAATAATAATAACTGATCTGATTGGCCAGGAGAAGTTGATAATAATGTTTACATCAGGTTTCCTGTTACCATAGCAACAGAATTCACAAAAAAACATGAAACCCTGTTAAAATGGCACATAATAGACACAGTAGTATCTGTTACACCATGTAGTATATTAAAGAAGTCTGCTCAATCATTAGAAGTGAACCATCATGTCAAATTAAATTTTTGGGTTACCATTGCAATCACACTGAATCTAAATCCCAGTTTTTAATGGATTACTGTGTAAATGCTTTTTCATTATGTTTTTATCTTTTCTCTCATGACTGTTTCACTTTTCTGGTTTGTGTCATTTCATCTTATTTTAGACCATTTTAAACTATTCAATAAAACTTTTCAGCTAATATTAACAGTTATGCTTTTGAATACATAAGCACTGCTTATACAGTTTTAGCAGATTCCCCCTGTTAATTCAGCACATTTAAAGCTTTTCAGCTTCTTTTAAGCCCTTCAGCTTGTTTTAGCTAATTCAACTAATTTAGGCTTTTCCAACTGCATTGAGCTAATGTAGGTAAGATAAGCTTTTTCAATTGCACTTTGCAAATTCAACTTCTTTTAGTACATTTAGCAAAATAATTCAGCTATTATTGTCAGTTAGGTTTCTAAACATCAGTTCTCCTTAAACATTTCTGGCAGACTTAAACTAATTAATTCAGCTAATTTAAACATTTTCAGCTACATCTAGCCTTTAGCTAATTCAGCAAATTCATTCAGCTGCATTTAACTCACTTTTTTCAGCTCCCAGCATTCACACTGCATTTCCGCAGAAAATGCAATTCATCTAGTTATTTTTGTTCTCCTGTAATAACCTACTCAAATCACAAACTGAAATTCAAGCTACTACTAAACTGGTAAATATACAGCCTACACAGTCACAAGTTTAGTGGTAGATTAAATAAAATAGGTCCCACCATCATCTTAACCTGAAACTAATGCTACGATGCAGTTATTACATGATGAAAAAGACCCTAAAATTGAATTTAAATCTATTTTCCCAAAATATGAGCTGTAGTAAGATCAAGGGATGATGGTTATGTGTACTGTGTCTTTTGTGGCACTACAACATGCAATGGTATATATTTGACCCATTTTAATAATAAAACATCATTGGATTGAAAATAACCCTTAATCCAAATCAATGTATGTAGCTTATAGAGCAAACTAATATTCATAATGGCTTTTTTACAACCATACACCTTAAATTTTTATTTTATTAAAGATTGACTTATTTAAGGCTGTTAAAAAAAGAAAAACATCCATCTATTTCTAATCCAAGAAATCTAGCATGAAAACCATTAACAATTCTATTGACACTACACCTGTCCTAGATGAAGCAACTGAATATTTCTCTGTTGTATATTTTCATTTCAGTGTTGTAATTTATAGACGGTCCCTGCGCCTTCGCGCACCTGCAGGCTGCATAGAGGCTGATGAAAGTCTCCCAAGTCGTAGGACGACTCGTTTAGAAGAAAATATGATTATAGCTCACGGACTACCTCGCTGTGATGCACTGAGGTGTCGGTTTAGTAAAAGCAACACTCCGCTGATAAGTTATTGATCTGGAAAAGACAAATCTGGTTCCTTGGCAGTTTTCCCAGCGTGTTGAGGGCCACAGTGACAGCAATACAGGCAAGACAGTGCGCCGTAATGTGAGTCAGACCTCAGCCACTTGAACTCCGACATCCACTCATGTTGAAGTTTTTTCACTTTGCTGGAGCCGGTATTTCGGGTTCTTCCGATTGCGTGTCTGTGACTCTAATATCAACTACAGATGAAGTTTGATCATGAGCTGGGCTGAAAAATGAACTATCGTCCTCTTCGCCATGATAGCGGAGCTGTCCCTCTCAGCCAGTGACTGTATATAAAGCTCTCAGTTGTAAAATTGCCTCCTCCGTATTCAAAACGAGATTGTGACGCAAAGGCAGCCTTGCTTCAGCCAGTCGTATCCTGTAGAAATCAGGCGCAATCTCAGTGAGTAAAATATATATTGCTCCCTGGGATTGGCCGAAAGCACCTGGTTTCTACAGGATCACGTCAGCAGCCGTTTTTTTTCTTCATGTCAGCAGCAGGTTCTCAGTCCCAAATGTGTCTGATGATCTCACTCACACGAACAAATATTGTAACTCTTTCAAGTCATGTTTACATTACAGAAGTGTTTTGGGAAATTGCCGTTCGCTCTGGCGCGAGTGATGTTTAAATTTACTCGCACTAAGACAAAAGATGGTCACAAAACACGACCAATCACTCTCAGTCTAGAGTCCTCCATTAGGATCTTACAGATCTCGGATTGCATGAGCCGTCAGTGGCACTGATTATGTGAGTTAATTTGGGTGCATGAGAGAAATACTAGTCTTTCATCAAATATCGTAAATTTATAGAATAATGATGCAATTGCAGCAATTCTGTTAGAGTTGCAGGATTGCATCACAGACAGAGATAACAGCTCTATCTTTTCTAGAGGTTAGCATAAAAAAGTGTTTTTTATCTGTTCTTCTTACATAAACTAGTTTGGGATTTTCCTGACTGCTTTTCATTTCCTATATTGGGATTGGCGTCCATTTTCAGTCCATGTGCCCCTGACACCTTCATTTATGTGTTTAGACATGTCTTTGTGTTTGTGTGTAAGTACATTTGTAACATGCACAAAAGCAATTAGTTTTGGAATGGTGAAGTAGCCGGCGATGAGAAAGGACAATGAAGAAATTGAAGAGGCCAGCCAAATGAGAGACCAGGGAGCTGAATGCAGCTTTGATAGAGAAGAGTGTTTTCTTCACTGGCAAAATGAAAAGAAAAAACTCTGTAAAGGTGGGGCTCATGTATCCGAATCCAGCAATGAACATAATGGCTCTTTCCTTTTCAGGCTTTAATTATGCTGGTGAATATGAGCTTTTTTATTATTTACAATTAATTGGTTTATGTGTTTTGTAACTCTGTCCTATGAAAAAAGTTATATCCTACATCAAAAGCTTTGCATGCAGAAATCATCAAGCTGGTCTTTATATTTGGGTTCTCTTATCTATTCCAGACACCTTTTACTGTTCCAAAATTGTAATTGACAACTTGCATAACCATACTACCGTTTCTAATTTTTTATTATTAAACAATGACATTGTAAAAAAATACATATATTTAATAATCATTATTGTTATTCAATGAGCAGTTCATTTTTCTAAAAAGGGAACTTTCTGACAAATGCTTCATACATCCTCCCTCTGTACATTTTAATAGAAGTAAATGTAGAAACAAGACTTTCTGGGGGTTTTTTAAGTTTAAAACAAGTAATTTATTTTGTTATTCATTGTCATTCATGTTTAAACTTGGTTAGTACACATGATACAATGAATCACTGTAAGCAAGTAGAAAAATCTGAACAGTATCAGAAAAGGATACTTTGTCTAGTAAACAGATTATTTTCAGGGTCACTTCCAGAACGTTTCAAAAAGGGTCAGATGGGGGTTATTGATAATATTGAGGAGATTAACAGAAACCAAATGTTAAGACTTTTATTTTGCTATATGTATATGTGTATCTTATGTATAATACTTGAAAAATACTTCAATAGGGACATGAGGAAATCATCTTCTGATTTAAACTAATTTTGGTTTCTTATTTTACACAAGTTTTTGTTATTTTATGAAGGACAAAAAATATGAAAAAAAATATATATTGCCGCTTACTAATGTTGGCCATCCATCCAACCATTCATCCATCTTCCGAACCTGCTTCTTCCTGCTCAGGGTTGCAGGGAGCTGGTGCCTATCTCCAGCTGTCACAGGGCGATAGGCGGGGGACACCCTGGACAGGTTGCCAGGGTCACACACAGACAAACAACCACTCACACCTAGGGACAATTTAGAGTCACCAATTAACCTCTTGCATGTTTTTGGACTGTTTTAATAAAACCTATCATGCTTATAGACTGTCTGGCAAGGTGTTGGAAGGAGGGACAGTGGCTTCATGCTCTTTAAGGTTTCATCATATAAAACACAACCACATCAAGTTTTACTATATTAGGCCTTTCAGTTTGCTGGTAATTGTTATAATTTCCTTTTATTTTTTACCATATTGAGTTTTCATATTGAGTGAAGTGGTTGCAGAATTTATTAGTATCTATTTAACAGGTCAAAAAATGACAAGGCCTGACTGGATGTGTTGTTTCCAATCTGTCGTGTATGTTTTTTTTTTTTTTTTATTAAAGGGGCCATTTCCTGTTTGATTTTATCAGCTGTCTAACAGCTTTTGGCACAGCATTACAAAGAGTACTTTAGATCTGGTCCTGGACAATGGAGCTTTATTTCTGGAATTAAATTTCAGTCAAAAATCCTGAGCGAGATTTTCTGCAGCGCGCACGCGCATTTAACCGTGCGCACGCACGCAATCCACAGCACGCGCGTGAATTCACCCCACATACCCGCGTATGATTCATTACATGGGTATTCATAAACCGTGAGTGTGGATCTCCATACAGGCGCCTGTACATGAAGCTCTCATACGAGCATGAAGGCAAACCAGGAGAGGCTGCGCGCTCGAAAGGAAAGTTTGCCCCCACAAGTAAAAGTAATTATGACTGTTTGGAGGAGGAGACTAAGGCCCGGTGTGATCCTCATGTGATTGGTCATTTTTCATCAGTCACCGCCCACCGAAAGAACCAGCGGCAGCTTCCTGCTAGTGGTGGAAGAGGAACCAGCCATAGAACCAGCTGCTGTCGTCATTTTTTTTATATCAAAATTTCTGTACAATACAAAGCAACAACAAAACATTATTGTAAAATCAGAGTTGCATTTGCAGAAGTTAAAGAACAACTAACCCCCCCTGCCAGAGACTTACTTCCGCCTGAGGGAGATTTCAAAACTGGCGCTGAAATGGGCGTGCCGGGAGGACTGAGGGGCACGAGCGGGAGGGGGCTAGTGGGCGGGGTTTGGGCTGTGATTGACAGTTGGCTTTGGCGCTGGAGGAGGGTTCGGTGGCGGACGCTAGCGGCCCTGAGCCGTATCGCTTCGAGCTGCGAGCTCCAGCGAGGCCCCATACGGTGCTGCAGAGGCTGCCACCGAACCCTCCTCCAGAACCTCCATCTCAGGGGAGGGAGGTGGAGAAAAATCTTCCACCTCAAAGGATCTCTCTTCAGAGTTTCAGAGTGGTAAATGGCGTTAGCATGATTGCTGATGGGTCTCTGATATAAGAGGAAATACTGAAAAACGTGTAATATATATATATATTACACGTTTTTCAGTATTTGCTCTTATCTAAGAGACCCATCAGCAATATGTATATATATATATATTTATGTGTGTGTGTATGTATATATATATATATATATATATATATGTGTGTGTGTGTATATATAACTAAATTCTGTGCTATCAAATCCCTAACCTGAAAATCGAAGACATTTGCAGTGCTCTCTATTCCAACTCCAGCTCGATACGAGGCGTGTCTACGGCTGAGCCGTTTTTATACTCGGCAGCGGCAGAGCTGCCACGTCACACAATCTTCATCACCTCAGAGCCAATCAGCAAATTGGACGCGAAATTCGAATGCAGTACACTGTTTAACCTTAGGAGGGAGCCACACAGACGTTTTTTGGCTTAAAGTTAAGATTTTAACAAATATGCACTAAAATATCAAAATAATGACTGGGACATGTAGTTAAGACTACTAGACACCCGTTTAGACAGTTTATCAGCAAAAAAAAGTTGATTTGGGGGTTAGTTGCACTTTAAAAGAACATAAACAGAGCTGTATCGTTATTACGTGATAGCTTTATTGTTCGAACAATATACTTTTCACGTTTGTACAATATAATATCACGTTATTACGTGAAAACGTTATTGTTCCAGAGGCCACCCTGGCGGTGTTTTGGCCCTGTTTAAGCTGCTTGCTCCTGGGCATGGAGGCTGGATGTTCTCCCCTCCCACTCTGGAGCTCCAGGGACCACCCTGGCGCAGTTCATGCGTGCACAATTAAATATGCGTGCGCGCTGTAGAAAATCTCGCTCAGGATTTTTGACTGAAATTTAATTCCATATTTATTGACTTTGGCGTTCCCATCTCTGTCAGCGCAGGTTGCATGAGAGGATTTGACAATAGATATAGATGCATCTCATAGAAGGATTATACATCAGAATATGAAATGGTACTACTAATACTAAAATACTAAAAATAATATTATATAAGACAATACAGATTAAATATAATCAAGTTAGCTTGTCATCCTTCCAGTCATCAATAGGAATATTGTTCTCCTGAAGAAAATCATAAAAGAGGGTCCATATTTCTTTAAACTTGTCCAGTCTGTTCTTTGTTGTATAGCTTATCTTTTCCAAAGCAAGATTAAAAATCAAATCAATCAAAATCAATCAATCAAAAATACTTTATGGCTCCCTGAAAAAGAACTGAGCTACAACACCACTTGAATTTCCCTTCGGGGATTAATAGAGTTCTAGCTGTGGACGAAGGATCTCCTCTAGAGGGTTCTAGGTGTGGACAGGAAGGATCTCCTGTAGCGGTCTGTGCTGCAGCGGATTATGAAGAATCTTCTGACTGAAGACACTCTGTTGTTGAGTTACTGTGTTCTGAAGAGGATGATGAGGGTTTTCCATCATGTTCTTCATCCTCCTTTGGACAATCAACTCAAGAGACTCCAGTTCAGTCTCCATGACAGAATCAGTCCTCCTTCTCCATCTGTTCAGCCTCTTCATGTCACTTGCTCTGATGCTGCTTCCCCAACAGGTGACTGCAGATGTGATCAGCTGACAAACTCCTCTTCTTTTGCAGCTCCTCTTCAAATCTCTGACTGCTCGTATTGTTTGAAAGCCAGGCAGAGACACGCTGGAGTCCAGGATATGTTCCTTTAGCCATGTCTCAGTAAAACACATGATGCTGCATTCCTGATACTCTGGCTGGGTCTTCAGCGGAGCTTCAAGTTCATCCATTTTGTTAGCAAGAGATCTCACATTTGTCAGTATGACTGATGGAAGTGAAGGTTTAAACTTCCTCTTTCTCTCTCTTCACTGTGCTCCTGCTCTGCATCCATGTCTTCTTCTTTTGAGCTGATCAGGGATCCAGAGTTTCAATTTGAGGATTATTTCAGCCTTAGAAATGTCAGTTAGCTGCTCTTTCTTATAAACAAGTCTCTTGTTGCCATGGTTACGCATCATAACAAGTGGCAAAAAAAGTGACAAATCAAGCAAAAAACTCAATCATCACAGCACCCAAATCAGAAGAAAAGTATTTAGAAAATATTTCCAGAAGAAAAAACTAGCAAGAAATACTCAAAAAGAACAAAAAATTGCTAGCAAGTGCTAGCTAAGTCACAGAGCTACTCCAACAAGCTGCCACCAGTTGTAGCGCTTATCCGGAAAAAACATTCCTTTTAACCATTGTGAGGCTGTACAAGGAGTATTTGATTTCCATGAAGTTGCTATACATCTTTTTTGCTTCTAGGAAACAAATATTCAGCAGGCATCTGATATTCTTTGAAAAATTACAATCCTTTGGGTAAATATTCAATAAACACATTTTGGAATTTAAAGGAATTTGCTTGCCAATAATTTGACCAACACTGTTCATTACTTGACCCCAGAATGAGAAAATATATTGACACTCCCACATACAATGAAATAAAGTTCCCTTGAAGTCCCCACATTTCAAGCAAGTGTCAGGTATATTAGTATTAAAGTGATGTAATTTTACAGGTGTTATGTATAATCTGTTCAACCATTTGAATTGCAATAATTTAGAATTTGTATTTATTGATTGGGTCTGAGCTAGCAGACAAGCTTGTGACCATTCTTGATCTGTAAAATCTTCATGTAAATCTGCTCTTCATGCTTGAAGATATCATGAAGATGATTTTTTAGATGCATCTACAAATAATTTATATAAAATTGAAACCTGTCCTTTAGAATGCAGGAACTTTAAAGTGCAATCCTCAAGAGAGGATAAGGAGGGGAGTGTGAAGCTATTTTTCCGCTTTGAGAAAATGAAAGTTCTCAGCTGCAAATACCTTGAAGTCTTCAAATGCCATTAGGGTCTCGCTATCATCATATAGATCTGCTATTTTTGCTATTCCCTGGACTGCCCAAATTTTAAATCTAGAGTCAACTCTACCAGGAACAAATTAATCATTACCATAAATTAGAGAGAACTGAGAAAGTTCAGCAACTTCTCCTAAATAAGCAAGCGATGTGTGCCAAACTGTTAGTGTGTTTCTCAAGAATGGATTTTTTGTATCTTTGGACAGTTTGCATTTGTTAGCTGAATACATATAGAGGCTTGGGGGAATACTGATTTAATGTGTTTCTATCGAAACACAAGCCGGCGGGTGATTTCTTTCAAAATAGAACATCCCAGCTCTAATTTGAGCCGCCCAATAATACCGCTCAAGATTTGGGTTATTCAGACCTCCTCTATCATATGGTAAATGCAACAGAGAGAGCATCATCCTGGGACGCTTATTGTTCCATATAAAATCAGAATTTTTTTTTAAGTGACCTAAAAAGTGAGGTTGGTGGAGCAAAAGAAATACAAATATTTTGGCAAAATAGTCATTTTTAATATATTTATTCGACCAATCATTGAGATTGGTAAATTGTTCCATCTATTTAACAGCTGAGTCACTTTATCAGTTAAATTAATGTAATTATTTGGGACAATATCCTTTACTGTGGAAGTAATTTTAACACCAAGATAGGTGAAACTAGTTGAAGTCATAAAAGGGGTTTGTATTGGAGGATTTTTCTGTTCTTTTTTGTTCATAAATAGGATTACGGATTTGGAAAAGTTAATTTTATAGCCTGAAAAGCTACCAAAGTGTTGTATTAGATCCATTAGTGCTGGTATTGTCTGTTTTAAACTAGAGCAGAACAGAGCCACATTATACGCATACAATGCGATGCGATGTTCTTTATCACCTATCTTGATGCCTTTGAAATTAGTAGGGTTTCGGATAGCCATTGCAAGAGGCTAAATTGCTACTGTAAATAACAGAGGGGGCAGCCCTGTCTTGTACCACTAAATAGTTTGAAGGGTGCAGACAATTGTCCATTGGTTAAAGAGAAACTCACCCTCAAAACAGCTTTTTTCTGCTAATAAACTGTATTAGTGGGTCTTTACCAATGCAAACTTTCAGTTTCTGGGCATTTTTTGACATTTATATGTAAACTTGTTAAATTCTACACTTTTTGGTCTAGAAACGTCTTAGTGTTGCCCTCTTAGGGTTGAAAGGTGGCTACTGCATTTGAATTTTGTGATTGGCTGAAAGCGATTCATGCCTACATCAGCATCGTCTCTAAGACACGCCTCCTGGAGTATAAAACCATCTCTCAGAGAGACACGCTTGCACTCACCCGCCCGTTGTCTCCAGCTTCTCACCAAAGCTGCACAGAGGGATTTAGAGCAACTGGCTGAAAACTACGACAAACAGAATAGCCAATATTATTAAAATCTGGACAAAGACATGATTTTACTGAAGTGATTGTGTGGATGTGATTTGTGCACATTATATTAAGACATTATATTCAGACATTTACTCAGACCCCTCTTAGCAACACGGCAGTAGCTTTAGCATTGTGGCTAAGAACAATCAATTGGTAAACTACTCTGAAAACTACAACCTAGAGAATGACTAATATCAGTAAAATAATAATTAAATCAGGTCAAAGACTTCCCTGCAGTGATTGTGTGGATGTGATTTATAGACATTATATTCTCTTCATGGTCGGGTTACAAGTCTACGACACGGCAGAGTCACACTGAAGCAAATCTGAACATGGAGAAGTGCTACACGTCAATCACAGCTTAGGCCCGCCTCTTAAAGTGACGTCTACTTCGGGATTTTTCAAAAAAAGCAGTTAGAAGACAGGAAGACAATTTAGAAGCGGTGGGTTGCTCTTTAATACTGTAGCTTGAGGGTTCGAACAGAGTAACTTAATCCAGCCAAGAAATGTATTTTAAAGCTGCTATACTCATTTTGCATAACAAATTAGCTTAACATGTTTTTTTTCATGCCCATTAAAAATGTTTTAACACAGCATGGATAGAAATATGCTGTCAAGATTTAAATAAAAAATGAAAGAAAAAAAAAAATTAAGTGGTTCTCGTGTATTTGTCTAAAAACATTAACCAATAATATTTTTCAGGCCAAATGTGATATGTGTACATTCTCTTTTCCGTCATACGGACTTCTGCATTTATTTTGCTTCTGGGCTCCAAATAAAATGACCCATTTTTATTCACAACACCTCTTCTGCAGTGAACGTGGCAGCAGGAGAAACAGCTTCCGGCTGGTTCCACGTCCAGGACAAAGTAACAAATTTGGAAAAAGAAAAAACCCATTTGAAGTTTTAGAAAACAAACAACGTTTGGACAAAGAGCAAACACCAGAGTAAACGTTGGTGTTGCTTTTCTGCGATGGTGAAATGGGTCTGACGGCCTGCAAACAGATGCTGGATACATTGTTGTTGGACAGGTAATTATGTCTTCATTTCATCAACACTTATCATCGTGAAATCATTGTCACATTACAATGCTCGAACTTGATTGTTGTTTTATCATATGTTTTTTTTTTAGCACGACTATATTTGCTTCTTACATGTTAGTGCGATTAGCACATTTCTGGACATAATATACCGTATAACCGTAATAAACTGTTGTTGACATAAAACTTTATCGCCTGGCAGTTGTTCTAAAAACAAGAAATGTGTTTTGATCTCTCACTGTCCTCCGCTGATGTTTTCACACACTCTGACTGTTTGGTGTGTGGAACTAGACGTGTTTACGCACGCGCGTCTGGCTGAAGCTGTCAGACGGTCGCCAAAAATAATCATCGACTTCTTCAGTGTGAAATAGTGTCACATGTAACATTTGTTCTAGTTTTTATTGCCCGATCGTGAGTTATTAATATCTGATATAGAAAACTGTTCTTATCCATTACTAACTGTAACTTAATCTGTGCCGTTACCGTCGTTTCAATGCGCGCGCGTATCTGGCGCATCTGTTTACTTATAGACCATTAAAGTTTACAAAGGGGACGACACAGCTGTGAGTTATCGTATCTCGTTATATATCTGTGCTGATTTACAGGCTACAGGATGAGTTTTAAACCGTATCATTTCTTTCTTTTAGACCGAAGAAAGCTACACAGTCAACTGGAGACCAGAAATCCTCAAGAGAAAGAGATTCTGAAGATTTTTTTTATTTTTGTCAGAGTTTCATTGTTTTTCAGTTTGTGCTTTCAGCTCACGGAGCAGATTTTATTTGTTAGAGTTGTTTCATAAGACAGAAATCCCCTAATAACATCAATTCAATCTGAATAGTTTGCAGTTCTCATTTTATGCTGTGAGCTGCTGTTTTGAACGTTGAGGAACTTCTGTGAGGTTTCTTTCTTGAGAATGGCTGCTCATCTGTGTGGTCCACCTACAGAAGTAAAGGTTTTATTGTAACTGGGATCTAAACCTGCAGCAGGAGAGAAAATGTTCTTGTATTGCCTGATTTTAATATCTAGTTGCTGGAGATAAAACATCAGACACTTTGTTCTGGCTTGAAATATGAAGTTTATTCTGCTCCATTTTAATAAAGACCACATTCTTTTTAAAAACACAGGTTTTGTTTGTTTTAAGAGCACATACTCGTAAACAGAAGTGTTTCTTTGTTTTGTTTTCTTTTCTCACATGTTTGAGTCACAAACGTAGAGCTTTCTGACAGCGTGATGAAAGATTCTGCCTGGTTTCATCTAGCTGATCCTGGAGGAGCCAAGGTTGGATCACTTGGAGTTTCATCCATGATGTCAAAGAAGAGAATTGGGTCACAAGTTAAACATCACTCCAGCAATCTGTGTGATGAGTCCAAGTTTAGGCCTCTGATTTGTATCTGTTGAAATGAAGAACATGAGTTGGTTCCTAACCTTCTACATGCTTATGACTGGTGCAAAAGTTACATATGTAGAATGTATAGAAAATATATAACTAAGAAAACAGTCTGCATACACAGAGTAGCTTTTTTAATTTTGATAATTTTCTTTTAAAAAAATGTAGGGTATTGATGTATTAACATCTAATACAATTTTAACATTTTTTGGTATATAGATGTTTTTTTATAATTATAAGTGAGTTGGTGAATTTACAATTGGAGACTGATTTATGTTCAGAATCTCAAAATACAGTTAAATGAGCTCTGGACACCTGGCGACAGGAAAGTATTTATTAATTTTTACCTTCTTATTTGCGACCCTTGCTGCTTGACGCTCCTCGACACGACATGCGTCTTCAGCCGAAAGCGTTTCCCACAAAGGTAAAAAGAAAGGATTAAAATCTGCAGTAATGTAAAACGTAAAACCATATGAATGTTACATAAAAGCTTTAAAATTAAACTCATTTACATGGAGACTGATATCCTGGAAATAATTTTGAAATTAACTGTTTTTGTGTTATCTGAAAAAATTACGAAAAACCTTAATTCTTATCACTTACCGGCCATGTTACGGTACTTGAATGAACTGCGTACCGGTGTTTTACACTCTTTCGTCGTCTGAAGATTCCAGACCTTGGGGGCGTGGCTTGGGACTTCTACCCGACGGGAGGGGCGAGAGTTCCGTGACTTTGTTTACATTTGATAACATTCTAAGCCAGGCAATTTGAAATCGGGTATATCAGCTTTAAATGCCAAATCTTTGCAAAACCTCAAACAAAAATGGCCATTCTACCTTGTCAAAGGCCTTTTCTGCATCCAGAGACAAGATAGCGGTATCTGTGCGGTCAGAGCTCTCAAATACAGTGTCAAACACCCGGCGGATGTTATGAAAACCATATCGACCTTAAATAAAGCCATTTTGATCATTTTGTATCATTCGTTGCAACAATTTGTCTAAATGTTGGGCTAATGCTTTGCAAAGAATCTTTAAATAAGACCTACAAGAGGTTTTAACAATAGTGTTATTACTGCCATATTTAATGAAGGGGGAGGTGATCCATTGTCAAACGCATCTTTATACATCTCAAGTAAGGGTTGTATTAGCACGTGCTGAAAAGTTTTATAGATCTCAATGGGAATGCCATCCAGTCCTGGGGTCCTTGCCCCCTTCATACTTTTAATTGACATTGTTAGTTCCTCTTCGGATATATCAAGATCTAAATCAGCAAGTAAATTGTCATCTAATGGTACAATATTTAATGAATCCAAAAAATATTTTTGATTATGCAAAGCAGAAGGGGCAATATCTGAGCCATACAGGTTCTCATAAAATGTTTTGAAAGCTTGGTTGATCTAACTGAAGTCACTGGTTTCTGAACATTCATTTACTTTTATCGTATTAATTAATCTTTCAGCTTCAGATTGTTTGATTCGCCAGGCTAAAAGTTTACTAGCTTTTTCCCCTTATTCATAGTAGGATTGTTTTAATTTACAGGGGGCTTTTGGTTGCTTTAATAACTGAAAGAATATATTATTGGGCTCTAGGTTCATTCATTTTTTTATATGTCTGTTGGGGGGGGTTACAGAAATGTTTGGATTGGGCCTCGTTTATTTCCAATTCCAACTGTTCCATTTCCAATTTCCAGGATTTATGTGTAGAGCTTGTGTAACTTATCATAGGACCTCTTAAAAAAGCTTTAAACGCTTCCCAGCGAACAGACGCAGATGTTTGATTTGTATTATTTGCGAAGTGATCCGCAATCTGATCACCAATATACTCCATGAAGTCAGGATCTTTTAGCCAGAAAGATTGAAGGCACCATCTGGTGTTGAAAGATGGGAACGGCTGTATGTTTACAAAAAAAGATACTGTGGCATGATCTGAAATACCATACCAACTACTTGAGATTGACGATACCAAAAAGCAGAAATAAGAAAATAATCAATTCTGGAGAATGTTTGATTAGTAGCTGAATAACAGGAATATATTGATTGGTGAGAATGAAACTTCCTCCAAATGTCAGTTAAATTTTGTTCTTCTATATAATGGAGTATTTCCTTTCTGGTCTGAGTATGCGATGTGTCCTTCCCTGTTGACCGGTCAATTTCTGGCTGGACAGTACAATTAAAGTCTCTGCCTATAATATGCCTGTTAGGTTTGCCAAAGATAAAAACAAATTTCTGTAAAAAGAGGGACTGTCAATGTTGGGGCCATATAAATTAACAAGATTTACACTGACTGAACAAATTTCACATTGAATAATAAGAAATCTTCCCAGTTTATCTTCCTCACTTTTAAAGCTGTAGTGCGTAACTTTTACATGTCCGTGGATGTCCGTTTCAGCCAAGCCACTATCAGAGGAGATGACACAATGCAGATTAAGCCGATCGGCTCCTCAAACATCTCATGGTATTTTTCAATATACAGTGGGGCAAAAAAGTATTTAGTCAGCCACCAATTGTGTAAGTTCTCCCACTTAAAAAGATCAGAGAGGCCTGTAATTTTCATCATAGGTATACCTCAACTATGAGAGACAAAATGAGGAAAAAAAATCCAGAAAATCACATTGTCTGATTTTTAAAGAATTTATTTGCAAATTATGGTGGAAAATAAGTATTTGGTCAATAACAAAAGTTAATCTCAATACTTTGTTATATAGCCTTTGTTGGCAATGACAGAGGTCAAACGTTTTCTGTAATTCTTCACAAGGTTTTCACACACTGTTGCTGGTATTTTGGCCCATTCCTCCATGCAGATCTCCTCTAGAGCAGTGATGTTTTGGGGCTGACGCTGGGCAACACGGACTTTCAACTCCCTCCAGAGATTTTCTATGGGGTTGAGATCTGGAGACTGGCTAGGCCACTCCAGGACCTTGAAATGCTTCTTACGAAGCCACTCCTTCGTTGCCCGGGCGGTGTGTTTGGGATCATTGTCATGCTGAAAGACCCAGCCACGTCTCATTTTCAATGCCCTTGCTGATGGAAGGAGGTTTTCACTCAAAATCTTACGATACATGGCCCCATTCATTCTTTCCTTTACACGGATCAGTCGTCCTGGTCCCCTTGCAGAAAAACAGCCCCAAAGCATGATGTTTCCACCCCCATGCTTTACAGTAGGTATGGTGTTCTTTGGATCCAACTCAGCATTCTTTCCCCTCCAAACACGACAAGTTGAGTTTCTACCAAAAAGTTCTATTTTGGTTTCATCTGACCATATGATGTTCTCCCAATCCTCTTCTGGATCATCCAAATGCTCTCTAGCAAACCGCAGACGGGCCTGGACGTGTCCTGGCTTCAGCAGGGGGACACGTCTGGCACTGCAGGATTTGAGTCCCTGGCGGCGTAGTGTGTTACTGATGGTAGCCTTTGTTACTTTGGTCCCAGCTCTCTGCAGGTCATTCACTAGGTCCCTCCGTGTGGTTCTGGGATTTTTGCTCACCGTTCTTGTGATCATTTTGACCCCACGGGGTGAGATCTTGCGTGGAGCCCCAGATCGAGGGAGATTATCAGTGGTCTTGTATGTCTTCCATTTTCTAATAATTGCTCCCACAGTTGATTTCTTCACACCAAGCTGCTTACCTATTGCAGATTCAGTCTTCCCAGCCTGGTGAAGGTCTACAATTTTGACAGCTCTTTGGTCTTGGCCATAGTGGAGTTTGGAGCGTGACTGTTTGAGGTTGTGGACAGGTGTCTTTTATACTGATAACGATCAGTATGATGATTAATACAGGTAACGAGTGGAGGACCGAGGAGCCTCTTAAAGAAGTTACAGGTCTGTGAAAGCCAGAAATCTTACTTGTTTGTAGGTGACCAAATACTTATTTTCCACCATAATTTGCAAATAAATTCTTTAAAAATCAGACAATGTGATTTTCTGGATTTTTTTTCCTCATTTTGTCTCTCATAGTTGAGGTATACCTATGATGAAAATTACAGGCCTCTCTGATCTTTTTAAGTGGGAGAACTTACACAATTGGTGGCTGACTAAATACTTTTTTGCCCCACTGTATATAATTTTTACTTTGCGTGTCGACTTGCGACATTCCCGCGCTGTCGCACATGAAATTACGTCTTTTATGTCACAACAAGAAAAATAATAAGAAATAGAACACAGTGTCTCGTAGCAGCCGGCAGAACGTGAAGGTCGACATGGCGGAGAATCCAAATAAACAGCCGAGAGACACTTATCGGGAAGTGGATCCTACCACGAAAAAAAAAAAAATTCCTGGACGTTCGGCAGAGGGACTATTGGGCTAAGAAGGAAAGTGACAGAAGGAGAAGGCAAACGCGAATTTGTATCGGCGTCGCTTTTCCTCGGTGGAGAGAAGAGATCTG
This sequence comes from Pachypanchax playfairii, assembly GCA_006937955.1. NCBI lineage: Eukaryota > Metazoa > Chordata > Actinopteri > Cyprinodontiformes > Aplocheilidae > Pachypanchax > Pachypanchax playfairii. Next base: position 168,675 of record SSNP01000285.1, read on the forward strand.
GCTGATGTTCAGGGGTGCACATAAGTGGTCCGCAGGTCCGCACACACTGTCAAAATATAAAATGCGCACCAGATGAAACCCAGAGCGCCGAAGTTCCAGCTGATCAGCTGATTCTGTCTCTATCTGTGTCAGTTTGTGTCTGTCAGTTTGTGTCTGTCAGTTTGTGTCTGTCAGTTTGCCAGTGTAACGGTTTTTCAGTCAGTCAGATCAATGTAGCTGATTGCAGGATTCTGCATCGTGTCAAAACTGAAAAAATTCACTGAATAAGACAAATAGATCATTGTGGCCCCAACAGCTGACTAATAAATTTCAACACCAAACTGTTAAATGTAGATTAAAGTGAACAATCAAACCTGTAAACAATCCAACCTGAACTCTGAAGGTTTTTTTACCAGTATTTTTATATTTTACTGGTTTCTCTTGATTTTTTCAACAATGAAATGATATTTATTGAAACAAATATAGAGCCAGGTAAAGTAAACAGACTGAATTTGAAGCTTGATTAAGACAGATACCGGTTGGAATAACAACGGCAGAGATAAAGCGGTGGCAGCTGGGCTTACGTCATATGGAAGCGCCAGCTTTATTGTTGTAATGACGCAAAAATTCCGCTAGGGGGCGACAGAAGTTACAGAAGTTACGCACTATGGCTTTAATCAAACGGAATGGTACTGAATTGTGTATCAAAGTCCTCACACCATGTGAGTGTTAACTGAATGACACAGAGAATACTCGACCAGGCCACCTTCTTCTTACCCTCACAATGTCTTCAGGTGTTAAATGTGTTTCTTGCAAGAACACTATCTTGGCTTTCAATTCTTTGATCCTGTTCATTACTTGTTTCAGTTTGACAAGTTTATTTAACTCTTTCACAATCCAAGATGAAATCTGAAAACCTGTCATAGCATATTAGAAAAAGAAAAGATATTGACGAATAACAGAAGTCTGAAATAAGAAGAAAAAGAGGGAAGAAAAGTGCCAGATGATAACCACAACAGCAACAACAACGAGAAAGAAAAAAAAAAAAGTGTACTTCCCCAACTGAAGTACGCATGCCCCTTCACTATTTACACTTTGAAAAGAAACCTAAATTACTTAGGTTCAAACTGTGGAGCGAAGCTGGTCCACGTATCCGAGGAACAACGTCTAACCTAACCTATTCAACGAAAAGACCAGAATGTTCTGGCAAAATATGTAATAAAAATGTAAACATTGCAATCAGAAAACCAAACCTACACAATTTTCAACAATTTGACTGTAAACTCTTTTTTGTGTGAAAGAAAAAAACAATGATTGCTTAATTTTAAACAGTTCTAGACCAAGTAAAACAGACAGTGTAAGAGTCACCTGTAAACGTTTTCAGTTAGTGTTGAGTGCCTTTAATTAGCCGCTGTGTCTGCTGCGCTGCTCATCTCTGTCTTCAGCCCCCGCAGAAAAGTCTCGGCACCAGTTTTCGTGTCGAAAGTGTGGCGTCTTCCCCCGACGGTCACAAGCAGAGTTCATCTTGTTTTTGGTTCTTTTTAAACTCAGAGTTGTTGAGAGGTGTATTACCTGTTGCTGACATGTTTCGGCGTGTTTACTTCCGCCTTCTTCAGAGCTGTTGTTCCTGTAGATGTTACTTCCTTTTATAAGCGAGCAGAGTTGCTGGGTAGATTATTCCATAGCGCAACCCATGGATGGAGAGGNAAGCCAGTTCTTTTCAAACGGGATCAAAAACCTTTCTCCGTTTAAGTAAATCCGCGGATAGGTCAAGGAAAAACATGAATTTACTGTTCTCCATGAAGATATTACCCATCTTGCTGCTTGAATCACTTGGAAGTTCAGCAAAGTTCAAAAACTTCATTACCGGGTCGGGCAGTAGATTCACGGCTTCCAGCTGCATTTCCTCGAATCTGTCCGCCCACACGGTGCACTCTTTCTATAACCAGGGGCTGAGGGAAGTTGTCTTGGCCGAGCGTGTTTGGGATCCATTTCTCCAAAAAAACACACATATCTCCTTGTTCTTTGAATTCAGGCAACCCCACCAGGTGTAGATTTGATCTGCGTGAACGATTTTCTAGATCATCCACCTTCCTAACGAGCTCTTCAATCGTTGTTTTCATGGCGGAAACCTGTGTAGTTAAGAATGCCACCTCATCTTCATTGAAACTAAGCCCTTCCTCAGCTTCTGTCATTTGGCCCGATAATGTCTTTAAGTCACTTTTAACATCGCCAATGGCATCCATTAACCCGTTAAACTTCACATTAAAATCTTCCTTCATTGTTGAAAACTCCTTTTTCACAAAGCGGATAATAGTATCCTAAAGTACTGCGGGGCTAACGTTAGCATCATCATAGCTAGCATCGGAGCTAGTTAGCTCCTTCGGGTTGGAGGTGCCTTCAGTCGAATTGGTAACTTTTGGCGTTTTAGATTTATTCTTTAAAGACATGGCAGCGGATCCCTGCAGCTGAGAGCCACAGTATTAGTCAGTTTACCGATTTCTGGCCGTGTTCTGATTGCTATTTCATGAGGTTTGCCCGGGAGCTCCGGTCACACGTCTGCCTAGTAGTACGCCATCAGCCGAAGTCACTTTGGGTTTGATTACCTTGATGTGCCACAATTTGAATTGTACCCTTACTCTGTTTTAGCCTCATCTTAGAGATAAATTGCTTCTGTTGAAAGATGATGAGGCAACACTGAGTTACCCGGAAACAAGTGAAAAATATCTTGTGTAAAATTTGTTCATATTGTTTCAGTTTTATTCCGTCCTGCATCCTCCAATACACGTAGTGATGGAGGCACAAACCCTCAGCACAATTTTTGGATATTTGGTTTGTGTTTCTGTGACATATTGAGATACCTCGCTGTAAGAAACATCACAAGATTACCTTTTATGTGTTTGATGCTCTAGCATTCATAGCATGATCTCCAGTTTGCCACAGATGGGTGGAGAGTTGGGAGGGGCAGTGGTGGTGGAGAACAATGGGTGATATCCATACAGGTGATATACGGTTGATATACACTCACCGGCCACTTTATTAGGTACACCTGTCCAACTGCTCGTTAACACTTAATTTCTAATCAGCCAATCACATGGCGGCAACTCAGTGCATTTAGGCATGTACACATGGTCAAGACAATCTCCTGCAGTTCAAACCGAGCATCAGTATGGGGAAGAAAGGTGATTTGAGTGACTTTGAACGTGGCATGGTTGTTGGTGCCAGAATGGCTGGTCTGAGTATTTCAGAAACTGCTGATCTACTGGGATTTTCACGCATAACCATCTCTAGGGTTTACAGAGAATGGTCCGAAAAAGAAAAAATATCCAGTGAGCGGCAGTTCTGTGGGCGGAAATGCCTTGTTGATGCCAGAGGTCAGAGGAGAATGGCCAGACTGGTTCGAGCTGATGGAAAGGCAACAGTGACTCAAATAACCACTTGTTACAACCAAGGTAGGCAGAAGAGCATCTCTGAACACACAGTACGTCGAACTTTGAGGCAGATGGGCTACAGCAGCAGAAGACCATGCCGCGTGCCACTCCTTTCAGCTAAGAACAGGAAACTGAGGCTACAATTTGCACAAGCTCATCGAAATTGGACAATAGAAGATTGGAAAAACGTTGCCGGGTCTGATGAGTCTCGATTTCTGCTGCAACATTCGGATGGTAGGGTCAGAATTTGGCGTCAACAACATGAAAGCATGGATCCTGCCTTGTATCAACGGTTCAGGCTGGTGGTGGTGGTGTAATGGTGTGGGGAATATTTTCTTGGCACTCTTTGGGCCCCTTGGTACCAATTGAGCATCGTTACAACGCCACAGCCTACCTGAGTATTGTTGCTGACCATGTCCATCCCTTTATGACCACAATGTACCCAACGTCTGATGGCTACTTTCAGCAGGATAATGCGCCATGTCATAAAGCTGGAATCATCTCGGACTGGTTTCTTGAACATGACATTGAGTTCACTGTACTCAAATGGCCTCCACAGTCACCAGATCTCAATCCAATAGAGCATCTTTGGGATGTGGTGGAACGGGAGATTCGCATCATGGATGTGCAGCCGACAAATCTGCGCCAACTGTGTGATGCCATCATGTCAATATGGACCAAACTCTCTGAGGAATGCTTCCAGCACCTTGTTGAATCTTTGCCACGAAGAATTGAGGCAGTTCTGAAGGCAAAAGGGGGTCCAACCCGTTACTAGCATGGTGTACCTAATAAAGTGGCCGGTGAGTGTACATGTTCATATACTGCAGACTGGAGGGATGGGCTCCTGTATTTGATTATATTTTTCAGACCTTGCTACACTGAGTTGTTGGCAGGGATGTGGCCCTTCAACTTTTTAAAGTGGCACGTCATTGTTGATCTGATTTTGATATTCAGTGTGTTTCTGATACAGGACTCAGTTCCTACAGCTGTATGCATTCTCTCTCTCTCTCTCTCTTTTTTTTTTTTTTTTTT
>SSNP01000285.1:173126-198364 GCA_006937955.1 Pachypanchax playfairii
ATTCTCTCTCTCTCTCTCTCTTTTTTTTTTTTTTTTTTGCTACAGCTCAGCTAAAGAGAACCAGAGATTCCAGTTGGTATATCCTGCTGTATCTGATATTCCTTTGGATTCTCATTGTACTCTTGCATTAAAAGCATCATGGCTGTAGCCCTGCTTTTTTTTTTAAATATGAATTTAAACACCAAAGAAAAAGAAAACCCATTGCTATGTTGAAAGAAAGAACATATCTTTCTACAGGAGACAGAGGAGACAAGAAGAAAGAAAATAAGAGAGAAAGGGAAAAGAATAGAAAAAAAATATGATTAAATATCGAGAGAAAACGCAAAATATCTGCTTCAACACCTGCGGAGACACAAAAACAAGAATGGAGAGAACACAGCAACAGCAAACATTTATGCTAAAATTTAAAAAAAAGGATAATTTACCATAAACGCACACCTAACTGACCTTGTTAAACCCGGTGCTTTAGTGATGTCACAGCCAAATTTAATATATGCAAACACCTGAGTGGACTACTCAGTGAACATCTGAGTGAATACCTGAGTGAACACCTGAGTCCAGTGACAGGAATTTCAATATTGAATATTAAAAAAAAAAAAAAAAAAACTCAGCTACATCCCACAGGCCTTGAAGCGGATCATGAGAGACCGAGGCCCAGGACACCCAAAGACCCCCCAGTGGCAGAGGAGTACCCGGGAGAACAGCGCAGGGCAAACTACGACCCCACCGGACAAGAGCAGCAATGACCACCAGAGCGGCCGCCCCACAACCACAGTGCAGAGAACTCCAGGGGGCTCCCGCCCCCCCACAGAGACCCAACCAGTCCAGGAGGGACCAGGCCCCATCAAGCAGCCGCCGGGAGCGAGCCAGCACATACCCAGGAGCCAAGGCCCGAGCCCCAAGGGCCACCAATGTGCCATCCAGCCAGGGCGCCACCCAGAAGGGGCAGCCCAGCAAGGAGGGAGAGGCAGCCTCCCTGTAAAGAAGCCAAGGGTGCCACTCATTTCTCTGCACTGGCTTCCAGTTGCAGCACGCATCAAATACAAAGCTCTGCTTCTGGCTTACCAGACTCTAACACACACAGCTCCTACTTACCTTCACTCCTTCATCCAAACCTACATTCCCACGCGTCAGCTACGCTCAGCCGCTGAAAGACGCCTAGCGCTTCCACCACAACGTGGCATGAGATCATGTTCCAAACTCTTCTCCTCTGTTGTCCCCCGATGGTGGAATGACCTACCAAACTCGGTCCGATCCTCAGAGTCTGCAGCTACTTTTAAGAGCAGACTTAAGACTCACCTCTTTAAAGAACACTTTCAGTCTTAATGTAGGATTAATTTATGATTTATGATAGCGATTTGAGAATTTATCTCTCACTAAAAAAAAAAAAAAAAAAATTTTGATACACTTGATGTATCAGCGTCGGAATTAAACTGGACTCCAAACAGTCCGCCTCCTTATATTTTTTCCTTCTCTTTGAATTCTTGCTTGTATGTTCTCTCAATGTAAGTCGCTTTGGATAAAAGCGTCTGCTAAATGACAGTAGTAGTAGTAGTAGTAGTAGTAGGAGAGAGGAGTCCGAAGCCCAACCTGACAGACAAACAAGAACATACATTCATACACATACATAGACACACAATCCCACCCTCATGCACACTCACGTACTCTCACACCTACGCAGACAAAGACAAAAACAGGAATAGACAATGGACACTCACATCAGCTCCCCATACACAGTCTATTCTCCCAGATCTAGGCAACCAGAAAAGGCAACCCAAGAAACCCAAGAAAGGCAACCAGTCCCAGAACCAGGAGTTTTCCCTTCTGGCTTGAAGCATAGCCGTGGGGGGCACCTGGAGCCCCCCAGTCACCGAGCAGCCCACACCGCAGACAAAAAGCAGCCAACGGGGGTGTAGAGAACACCCCACACCACACTCCCCCCGCTCAAATGTACTGATGGTGCGTGATGCACTAAAATGCAATTAAAAGATAAAAGAAATGGGGGTTGGGGCACCTGGGAACATCCCTACATCAGGAGACAGATGGTGCCCCCACCCCCAATCCCAAAGTGTCAAATTATTAATAATTTTTAGGGATGAGGACAAGCAGGAGAAATAAACTGGGTGACCAGCCCCTCCCCAGCACCACCCCCACCCCAGAGCCCTACTTATGAGTGTGTATTTGTGGTTGTTTGTGAAATGGACGTGTCTAAGGTGTGGATTAAAATCGGAGCACAGGCAGCCATGAGGGTAGAGAGAGGGAGGATCCTTCCCTCCCCCATGACCCATCTATGCCCCAAAACCTTGACCCCTGCTTTCCACTGGACACGTAAGCAGTGTGCAACGTTAGTGATGCGTAATACGTGGCTGATAGCTGCCAATAAAGTCAATTAGACCCTTTCTACTGCGCGCACAGCAGCGCTCATGAGGCGCGTCCCAGAAGCGTAGAGTCGCGAGCATTACGTAGCAGTTCTATTTTTTACGTGGTACGCTTCTAAAACGCGTCAAGTTCAGCAGTTTATTTGGACCAGACAGGAAAACAGGGGTTCGTACCCGGAAGTTTCAAAATAAAAAGACACATTCCGGATTTCCGTTTGCAAGACTATGAAAACATGACTATGACAGGTTTGAAGCCCGTAGGTGGTGTGAAAATAAACCACATGCTTTCTGGATACATGTTGTTGTATTTCTCCCTGCTTGTTGTTGTGTGTACTGACGAAATCCCGCGCATTTTCACTATTTTGGTGAGATTTCATGATATTCCCGGACCAGCTGGATGTGACGTTGTGCAAGTGATTTACGCTTGGGATGCGCTGCTGATTGCGCGAGCAAAACGTTGCGCGATGCTCACGCGTCCAGTGGAAAGGAGCGAGAGAAGGGAGGCGTTTGAGGATAGGGAGGAAAGGACTGGAGGAGGCGAGCCAGCTCCCTTACTAACCCCCATAGGCACCCCATTTCCCCCCTATCCATCCATGGAAGGAGGGCCCGATGGCAACTGCAACGGGACAGACTGAGACTCCAACCACCCACCCAGGCTAACCCCAAAGGAGATCTAACCCCACTGTCAGCAGTGCTGTCAGCATTCATATTACATAAAAACAATAGACACCCAGGCTGAGATCGTCCTCAGCCCCCCACAGCCCCCTTCACACACTCCTGACACCCCAAAACCCCCGGCACACCAGAGGCCCCCGGCCCAAAGCCCGGCACCAAACCATGCACCAGCCCACAAACCCAGCAGCCAACAAGACAGGACCCGAGCCAAGAGGCAGACTACCTCAGGACCATTGACCCCGAGACCCACCCCAGACCCCCACAGGAGCAGCATGGTCACCAGGTCAGCAACCCATGTCCGTCAGCACAGACCTTCCCGGCACCCCCACACGCGGTTGCGAAACCAACACTGTACGGAAGCCACACTACCCCGCAGCACACCCAGGCCCAGAAGAGACCCCGGGCCCTGGCAGCCCCCAGATCCGCAACAAGAGTCAGCAGAACACAACCCAGGCGTCTACTCTATCAAGTGATGGAGCTGATCAGAGGAGCCCAAAGTGATCGATCTGTATTAAGGGCAGAGTAAAATCAGGTAAATTACTATAGTACAGTTTCAATATATGACACAAAACCCATCCTGAACATCCTTTGACCTGTGTAATGTGTTCTATGTCGAATTTTGTATTGTATTAACTGCAGGTTGGAGTTTCTAGTCATTTTAAATGTTTTTAAGGTTTTGGACCAGAAATCGTTGTCATAGTTAATTGATAAATCAGCTTCCCATTTAACCATTGGAAGGGAGAATGGTTCATCTATATTAGAGAGTATGCCATATATTTTAGACAATAATTTGTGTAATTTTAAACTAAAAAACTGTACTACTATTGTAGGTGTTTGTAATTCTACCTGACTGGTTTTGACTTTTTTTTTTATTATTGATTTAATTTGTTGGTATTCTTAGATTTTATTTCAGTTTATTTCATATTGTAAAACTAGCCTATTGAATGGAATAAAGTTTGTTCCTTTGCATATATGTTCTATTTGATTCCTTTACTACTCCAATCTGAGAAGTTGATCATTTTTCTGTTCTGTAGAATGTCAGGATTGTTCCAGATGGGTGTGCTTTTACATGGGATAAGTGAAGATTCAGTCATTTTCAGAAACTCCCACCAAGCTGCCAGAGAAGAGCTGATATTAATGCTTTTGAAGCACTTGTGATGTTTAATGTTTAAACTAATGAAGGGCAGGTCTGAGATGTCTATGTTACTGCATAAAGCCTGTTCTACTTTTAACCAGGGCTGGGTCTAGGAAACTTTTATTAAGCCACTTTGAGTTGTACTGTAACCTGTTTGCTAAGTAGTAATGATGGAAGTTAGGTGGATCTAATCCTCCTCTATCTTTGGTATTCTGTAATGTTTTTAAACTAATGTGAGGTGGTTTTCCTTTCCATACAAATTTAAACATATATGAGTCCAGTGATTTAAACCATTCCGATGGTGGCCCAGTTGGGATCATTGTAAATAGGTAGTTTATTCTTGGTAAAATCATAATTTTTGTTGAAGCAGCCCTTCCTATGAGTGATAAAGGTAAGGTGCTCCATCTAGTAAGATCATCATTAACTTTTTTAAGAAGTGGGGTGTAGTTTAGCTGTATTAATTCTGGAATTCTGGAGGAAACATTAATACCCATATATTTAATATTACCTGTTTGCAGTTGTATTCTAGGAGAATTATAAAATAAACAATTAACTGGCATAGCTGTAGATTTTAACCAATTAATTGAATAATCTGACTCATTTGAAAAATAATTTAGAAATGTAATTACCTTATTAAGGAAAGTTTGTGATTGCTTGAGAAATAAAAGCACATCATCGGCACAAAGACTGATTTTATGTTCCTTGTGCTTGCACTTGCACTGTCTTTTAAATCTTTATTTTGCCCAACTGCTGCTGCTAGTGTTTCAATGAATATAGCAAACAATGACAGTGAAAGAGCACATCCTTGTCTGGTGCCCCTTTAGAGATTGAAACAAACAGATGTTTGATCATTTGTTCTCACATTGGCTTTTGGAGAGTTATATTATATGTTGAATCAATTCATTAATGAGTTTCCAAATCCAAACTTGTGCATGACTGCAAAGATCTTTAACCTCTTTTCTCTGGAACTAGCTCCGTGTACATTCCATGTGATAAAACTTAACATGCCCATCTTTTCACCTGTGTGAGTACTGACTGACGCGCAGGTGAAGCAGAGGAAAAATATTGGAGATTGAATATTCTTATGTGTGTGATTCCAAGTTGTGCCGCTGTTGTGTGCATGTGTTTGGTTTCGATGCTGTGTGATATGCATAAACATGCAGTTGTGGTTCTCTGTGTGGTATGAGGGTGCAGAAGCAGAAAAAAGAGAGAATGTCATAATCCTTCAAGGCCGGACCCAAATGCTGAAACCCAGACACGCTCTTTAGGAGTAAAAAGGTGTTTATTTAAAATAATAATGAATGTGACAGAGATAGAAACTGTGAGTACTGTGGGGGGAATTCTCTGCAACAGAGGGAAACAGCATTAGAGTCTGTATAAGATTCAAAGATTTTGCGCAGCCGGTGGAGGTTGTCTTACGTGGTCCAGGAGAAGATGAACAAATGAGGGGTACAGAGCCTGAGCAAGCCAAACCAAGGTGCGTGGGAGCAGGTCCTGGGGCAGGCGTGTGGAGATGGTGAGAGAAGGCAGGGGGTGATAGTCGGAGTCCAAAGGTGAATAGTGGCAAAATGGTTCCAGCAGACACAAGCGGCAGTGGTTCCAAAAATCCAAAAACAGACCTTCACACAAAAAAAAAAAATCACACATTAGCTTTCATGATCATAAAACAAGACTTAAGCAATACTGTGGTCCTACATAAGGCCAACATCACCCAAGCGGTTTAACGGTCTGACATTGAATGGTTGTCCAACCTTGTCTTCTAACTGTCACTGTGGTTGAGTAGTGAAGTGATTGCAGCTATGTCTGCTGGCAGAATCCAGTCGAAGTAATCAGCAAATGCTTGCCACCTGACGACCTGAAACCCACAGGGAAAGTAGGAAAGAAAAACTAAAAGGGAGGGGGAGAGAGTGAGGAGTAACTGACAGAAGGGAAGAAAATAAAAAGCAAACAAAAGCACAGACCAGCCCAGACTCCTAATAGAGAAAAAGGAAAAAAAGAGAGATAAGGAAAAAGAAACAAAAAATAATACAAATGAAACTAGGGGTGTAACGGTTCGGTTCGGTCCGTTCGGTTCGGTCCACTTGCGTACCATTTTGGTTTTGGTTCATTTTTTTTCATACATTTATTTTTAGTGTTCAGGTTCCACTCTGTGATGTTATTGAATGTTGTGCAACACACAGCAAACAACAGCTATCAGAGCGACCTGGTGCGTAAAGTCCCCCCCCACACATGCTTTTCAGGATGCAGTGCGCTCCAAAATGTTTCTCGTGCATGTGTGGGCAAGATTATATTGATGTTATTCCCCAGCAGTCGGTTTGAGTGCAGGGGGTAAAGGGGGTCTATGTCATTACCTTAGGAATAGATCATAAGCTGCTATTAAATTCATAAATGTGTGGAATGATATTTACAACACGAATAACGTAACACACACACCCAAGAGCCATTTCCATATTCACCATCTCTCAACCCCGTAAAATATAACACTTTTCCTCAGAATGAAAGAATTGTGAGTCTGGATAATTTGCCACAACATTTGCATCACAAGTGTTTGGAAAATGAATGTATCTGCTCACGTAACACCTGTGACACACACTGGACCATTTACCCTGGGAGACGCAGCACTAACTACTACAGTGTGCTGGAATGATCCACACGTCTGTCTCTGCCTTCTCCTCGCAACAATCACTACATCCATTTTTCTGCCAAGTTAAGACATGCTTTTCAAAGGCAGTAAAAATTGGCACAAAATTAGAAGCTGCAAACAGTTTCAGGTTTGATAAATCACAGTGCGTCTGGAACCATGTATTTACATGTTCTCCTCCCAATATTTTGCGCCTTCTGACAGAAACGCCCACATTGCATATTAATTGAGGTCAAAGGCGCAAAAATGACTTTGTGCGTCTAGCAGCAGGTTTAACAGATGCAGTTTTACCTGCACGCCGTTAGTAAATCACCCGCTACTTGTTTTTGCGGCCACTGAGCGGTTTGCGCCTGTTTTAACAACAGCAAAAACCTTTGATAAATCAGGCCCTTTATATCTAAAAAACGTTAGGAAACACTCATTTACAGACCTTTCAGTCTGGCTGCGTGAAGATTCAGTTGGCTTCGTCCAGCTTCAGGCTGCAACTCATTAATATTCATTATGCAAAATTTCCTGGACTCAGATTGGCTAACAAACTAGCCTATGAGAGCACGGCTTCCTGTTTCCTTCCCCGCTGCACATGGCAAGAGCGCAACAAGTCTCTTCTGGTTTGATACATGTTTATGCTACAGCTTTTTAGCCAGCATCCTGCTAGGTGTGGTTTCAGCTGTGGGAGCTGAGGAATACCAATTAGCAAAGGAGTTGTGATGAAACAAATACAGGCCGTTCGAACTTGGGTTTTATCGTCACCTGCGTAGTTTGAGAGATAAAAACTGAAAGAGAAGTTGTTGTGGTGTTTTCACAACCAACATAAAGGTAAGAACGCCTGTGGAGCTAAAATATGTTTCTGGACACACTAACATGCTTTGCAAGATAAGAATCAAGGGGGTTATAGCTGATTAATTATGATTGTGTAACAAGGCAAGATGATGGCAAATTAATGGCTAAGTAATGTTTCACCATTATGTTCAAACATGCAAACAGACCACCTCAGTCTAACCTGAACATCCTGTTGTGTCTGTACCATCTGTCCCTATTAAACAGACAGATGTAAATTCTGTCAGTTCATTTCCTTGTACAACAGAACCTGTCAAACCTCAACACATAAGTGTCCGAAATGTGACTTCACTGCAGATCAGTTTGCTGCTGGCTCAGTCTGACAATCCGTTGAACTGATAAAATTGAAAGTGAAACGGAAAGGAGCATTACGTGTCTCTCTTGTTTTGAACCTTTTATATGCTGGAGGTTATAATCAACTTAGCATGGAAGCCTAATAGCATCATGTGATGAGTGGAGCAAAGTGAGTCTGTGTGGGGCCCGTCGATCATGTTTTGAGTGCACTAGATCAAAAGGATAGCTCCCAGCAAAATGCAGTACATAGCAACACCCATTGATCTGTGACTATAGCTTCAGTGTGTTTAACCATCACAGGTTTGTTGTGCGGTTTTGCAGCTTCTTTCTCCTGCTGTCTGACCCTCTCTCTCTTTTTAGGTTTTCTTTCCTGCAGTTGTGCCCTCAGACAGCTTGACTGAGCAGCAAAGAGAAGAGGTGGGGCGTTGCTGTATTTTGTAGCAGATCATAGTGACATGCTGATGGAAAAAATGGCGGTTGCAGCACTGCTGGTGTTGATTCTGGGACATCTCGCCTTGGCACTGGAGGTCCCACTAGACCGTAAGGCAACAAATTTCATATCCACATCACAAATTGCCCAAGAAATTTTTACTAGTTAAATTTCAACTTGAAATCAATGCAAAAATTGAACCAAAAATAGATGTGATATTTTTAAGAAAAGAGCTAATCGCTGAAAAAGATTGCAGCACTTGGTAGTTGTAAATATTGGGTTTTCTCTGGCTACACACAAGCACTTAATCCTTCTTGTTCAGGAAAAGCCGCCATGTTGTGTTGTGATAATACTACAGTGGCTTTGCCAAACTAAAACAGTTTCTAAATGAAAGATGTCAAGTTTTTATTATGAGATTATGTCAGCTGCATATTCTTCTGTCATGAAACTTAGCTGTAGTGGCTCTCAGTTTCAATTAGGCAGAGAAGGGCGTCGCTAGCTTCATAAAAGAGTTTATTGAAACACAGGATAAAAAACAAAACACAACTAAAAGCGGATTGCTCTGTGGGAGACAGGGGGGTTAGTCCATGAAACCAAACATAAGCAAAATCCCAAAATGACTTGAACAAAAGGAGCTCTACTCACCGTTTCTGGAGGCAGACTGTTGTAAAAAAAACAACAAAAAAAAAAAACCGTGACCCAAAAACTCAGGAGACTCAAACATCCAAAAAGCAGTGAGAACTATAACTATAACTGACTATGACTATGACAAGGCAAGGACCTATAAACCTGAGACATAGGACTTCAACATGGCCAGCAACACATTATTTTCGGCAGGCTGTACACCAAGTGAGCGCAATGCTGCCCCCTCTGTTTAGTGATGCCCTTACCTTATATTCTCACATACAATTTAGTTGAAATAATAAACTTTATGACAACTCTATCAATCTGTTCAGATTTTGAATTTGCTCCAGATATACTCTTTAGCCCAAGTTCTGCAAGTTCTTTGAATAATTCCTCTCTTTCTAAAGAATATCTAGCACAATATAAAATCACATGCTAAACAGTTTCAGGCTCCCCACATACACACAGCTATCTGGATGTTTGCCCATCACCCTTAAATTAGTTGCCAGTCCACAATGCCCCAACCTTAATCTGGTTATCTTTACTTGATTTGCCCTACTCATTGCACATATAAGCCTGAACTATAGGTTGACACTCAAAATATTGCCTTCCCCTCGTCTCACCCTCCCACTCCCTGTGCTTCTGCCACTGCAAAACATTCTTGAAGATACTAAAGCACTCTCTTTTCCCAATACATAATTTATAGTCAATTCCTTCCTTTCCAAGTGCTTCCTTTGCTAATGAGCTATTTCATTTCCCACAATTCCTGAGTGTCCAGGAATCCATCTAAAATGTATTTCACCCACCATCTTCTCTATTCTATACAGACTACCCAATATCTCCCATAAAATATCGGATCGAGTCTCAACCCTTCCACCTGACACAGCATTCAAAGCAGCTGCAGAATCAGAGTAGACATAAGCCCCTCCAGGTTGCCCTGAACCCAATCCAAATCCCACCAGATAGCATTAGCTCAGCAGTGAATACAGATACATGATTCGAAACCCGCATAGTTTTCCTAATGTTATTATTCAATATGTTTACTCCAAAACCAGCTTTTCCAGAATTTGGGTCCTTAGATCCACCTGTAAATATGTGATAGTAAACCTCCTTATTAAGATCCACAAACTCATTTACCTGATTACTAGCCATAGTCTTATCCAGTCCCAACAAATCTAACTGTTACTCTGGTTCTGGTATCTGCCAAAAAGGAATGATGGCCCATACCAACTCAACCACGTTCTCAGGCTCCAAATCCACCCTTCTAGCCATTTGGCAAATGCATTTCAAAAAGTTAGCTTTCCCCTCCGTTTTCTTAAACTCCCAACAGTCCTCAAGAAGACACCTGACAGCAGTTGCCTTTGTAACTCCAGCCAACCGAGCCCAATATTGATATCCCAACTTCCACCTTCTTATTTTTTCAAGAAGTTTCCCCCATTTCGACTAACAACAAAGGTATTGTTAGGTTTTTTCCTAATTCTATCAAACCTTTTGTTATTATAAATAGAAGAATCACGACCACTGAAGAAGTTTGGTTCAATACTCAGCCGAGGAGAGGGTCAAGAACGCAGCACCTCTGCGAGACAGCTCTGTGACCACTCTGACGCTCGGCCCTCAGCTCAGTCTCTTTATTCACTTAGAAACAGCAATAACAGATAACATAAATCATCACTCCCAAATCAGCCGAGCCAGTGGCGGCTGGCACCTCGCAAAAACCTCCACTACAAATTCTTAAAGCTTTCGCTTGCACTCGATCTAACTTTAGAACACTGTTTTTGCTGCCTTACCATATATAAAACAGCCATAATCTATGTTGATCTTATCATTGACCTATAAATCATTAGCAGCAGAGCTCTATCTGCTTCCCATTCACTTCCAGTCAGACTTCGAAGTACATTAATTGTATTTCCACATATATCTACCATCTTCTCTATATGCACATTCCAGTTTAACCTTCCATCCATCCATCCATATTCCAAAAAATTTAAACACTTTGACCCTCTTCAATTGATTCTCACTCAACACTAAATTTGACTCAGGAATTTTCTTTTGCTTAATTAAATAATTTATTTTCCCCCCTATGCCAACTAGCACCATCATTTGCAAATAGAGAATTCATACTCCATCAATACCTTAAAAAATATTGTTAATCATTATATTAAATAATACAGGACTAATCACAGATCCCTGGGGCGTACCATTCTGAATATGAACTCTTTGGTATTTGTCCCCCAATCCTCACCTGTATTGTCCCATTTTTAAGAAAATCCTTAATCCAAAAAAAAATACGTCCTCTTACCCCAGCATCAAACAATGTAAACATTACTCCCTCCTGCCACATAGTATCATAGGCCTTTTTAATGTCAAGGAAAACTACGACCACAGCCTCCTTATTAATAAAAGCCCTTCTAATACCCCGATCCAACATTGCAACAGAATCCATAGTGTTTCTACCAATTCTAAATCAATTTTGATAGTCCACAAAAAACCCTGTACCTCCAGAAAATAAACAAGTCTTTTCGTAACCATTCTCTCCATTACCATACAAAGCACTGATGTCAACGCTATAGGTCTATGTGATGTTGGAGAATATGGATCTTTTCCCAGCTTTCATATAGGAATCACTACAGCATGCTTCCAACCCTTTGGCACCAGCTTCCCATACGTAATTAAACAGAGCAAGAATCTCCTCAAGTGCTAGATCTTCCAGGTGTTGCAAAAGCATGTAACTTAACTGATCTTGCCCTGGAGCAGTATTAGCCCCCACCTTTATTGACTCTTTCAACTCCTTAAGTGAAAAATACATATTAAATGAGCAAGTTGATCCTTCTCTGCTTGTTAGCTTCCACCTAATAATTTCAAATATTTCTTTTCTAAGTATCTGACTTTCTTCACCTAAACAGTTTGAGTTATGAACTTCTTGAAATACATCAACACACATAACAGTTTTATCTTTACTACAAATAGGACCCAGAGTACTGCAATACGCCCTCCAACACTTTTTTGCCTCCTTGACAGTTTTCTGAACCAAAGCTTTACAACTCTTAAATTCCACAACATTTTCCTCACACAACCCGATACGCAGATATGGGGTTCAGTGTCTTGCCCAAGGACACTTTGACATGTGGCGGTGGAAGCCGGGATCGATCCACCAACCTTCAAGTTGGGGGACGACCGCTCTAACCACTGAGCCACAGCCGCCCCATATAGCAGTTCACTATAAACGTCTTCCCCTTAGTGCTCCACCTCTGTGACCATCACTTTGAAGGTTTGTTTTTCCTCATCAATCCATGGAACAGATTTCTTTTTTCAAAATTCTTTAATTTTTCTTCTTTCTTATTTTTAATTTAAGAGAATTTTAGATTTTTAGATTTAGAATTTTAGATTTCTTTTTTCAAAATTCTTTAATTTTTATTCTTTCTTATTTTTAATTTAAGACAATTTGACCCAATCCCTTGATCTTTCATTTTAATCCCCAGCCTGTTCCTGTAGATTATTTTTTAGACACATTGTTTGGGAAGGACCACCAGAAGTTGGCATTCTCAACTGCGAAATCAACCCTCTCCTAACATCTAGTGAAGTGGAAGTCCTGTATTTTTCACTAATTATTGGTTCTCTTTGCTGTCACTTTGTTTTCTTATTTATCGTTTCATTGGGGGGAAAACACTAAAGTTGTGGCGGAATGTAAGTCTGAAATGCCCTCAGTGATAAGGCTGAGCCAGCAGTTTGTGTGTGTGTGTTTTGCTTTTAAGGTTTTATTTAGCAGCTGATTATTTACTTTTTTTTTTTTTGAGTGACTTGAAGTGAAATTTTGCATGCAATGATTTGTCTTTTTTTGTTCTGGGTGTTTCAGCAGCAATAGAAAATTTATTTTGAGTGTTACAGAAAAACAGCATGCGTTCTTATGTTATTTTTTTGCTATAGTTTATTAGTTGCCTCCCAGAAATGCACCTGATTGTTCTGCATGCTTTTTTGTTGTTGCATACGATGTGAAAGGTTTTTATATTATTTGTATGTTTATATGTTCAACCAGCTGTGTTCAGACAGTGTGTTTGGTAATGACTACTTATGTGGTCAATACACGAGTAAATGGGCTTAGATATGCTGTAAAAGGTCGACCCTCTCTCTCTGTTTGATCGCCTCCAGTGCCGCAGCCCCCAACAATAACCAACCAGTCCCCAAAGAATCACATAATTGATCCACGAGAGAATATTATAATTCACTGTGAAGCGAAGGGGAATCCACATCCCAGGTAAAGCAAGTTTTATTTAATATTCACAATGCTGACCAGTGAAAAAGGGAAAAAAAATCCCTCCTCCTGTCAGAACTCAGCTCACAGATTGTGCACATCCAAATTCTTACAAACTCTCATTGAATCGGAGCTGAGAATTTTCTATTTAAAAACAGAAAGTCTTTAACTTCTCAATTCTCCAACATACAACACTTTATAGACAAATTAAAATTAAAATGTTTGACCAGACCCTTCTGTCACTTATGGTTGAGTAATTTCTTTTATTTGAGTTTAGCATTTTCTTATAGTGACTATTTGTGTGAGCCTTAGTTTGTCTTATTCTCTTTTTTTTCCTGTAGCACAATTGGTAATAAAACTACTTTAAAAAACTTCTAAGATAGTTTTTGGTGACAGTGTAGTAGACATTATCATTATACAATTTACTGTTAGACAGTTTGAAACACATGGTCTGTGCTGGTGTCTTCAGTTTTTCCTGGACGAGAGACTGGATCCACTTCGACACTGAAAATGACCTCAGCGTAACCATGAGGCCCCACTCCGGGACTCTGGTGGTGGATATAGGCATGGTGAGAGCTGAAAATTATGAAGGGGTGTATCAGTGCACAGCTAGCAACACCCATGGAACTGCCGTTTCCAACAACATAGTCGTAAGACAGTCAAGTAAGTTCAGTCTGTTGTGTTTTTCGCTTCCATTGCACAAACATGGAGGATATTTTATATAATTTTCTTTTTCTACCAATTAAGTTGCATTTTCCACATTTAAAGGTTTCATGGCAGGTAATGCTTGCATGTAAGAGGGAAAAAAAGCATGTTTTATTTTGCAGGATGCAGTAGCAGATAGATGCCCTGCTGTATTTCTCCTGTATCTTTTTGTGACTCGGTCATTACCCTCTCATCTTGTCTCATTGCTTATGTTAGTCTGTTGGTGACATTTTATTCTCAGTCAGTATTTTTGGCACAAAAAACACTGATCTTCCTGTTGAACAACTCAGGATCCCCCATGTGGTCAAAGGAGAAAATCAGGCCAATTGTGCTCCAGGAAGGGGTTTCCTTGGTGCTGCCATGTCAACCCCCTGCTGGCCTTCCTCCTCCCATCCTATTTTGGATGGACAACAGTAAGACACTCTAATGGCTTTCTGTTTATTAAGTTTATTTCTTGGATCAAAACTTGTTTTACTCTCTATATGCTGCACAAGCTGGTGATTTTTTTAATTCAGTTGCTAAATTTGCCTAAAATTATGAAGAAACAAAATTAAAATTCTTGAGAAAGAACTTTACTGGAAATTTGGAGATACGCAAGTAATACCTTGTCTATTCACTAAAGCCGCTTTGCATATTTCTTCATCTTAGAATGCCTTTTCAATTAACCTGTTGTACTTTATGTAGATTTTCAGAAGCTGCCTCAGAGTAAGAGAGTGTCCCAGTCCCTAAACGGTGACCTATACTTTTCTAATGTTCGCCGAGATGACTCCAGAAATGACTACATCTGCTATGCTCGCTTCCCACACACTCAAACTATCCAGCAGAAACAGCCCATCACAGTCAGGGTCCTCAACCGTAAGTCCCTTCTGTGTGTGTGATCCTTACACAAAAGCAGCAAAAAAAAAAAACACCTACATGTGAATTTGTATGAATGAAATAAGCAGACAGTAGTATTTGTCTATAATTCGTGTGCACGAGAGGCAGCAGCATACTGTGTGCTTACATGAGTGAGTAGGAGGCAAACAGTGTTTCCTCTCTCAAATCACCTCCAACGGTCGTCATCAGCGCTGAAAAGACATATTGTCAGTTCTCGGCTCTATCTGCATTTACTGTCATCTTTGTGACACTCTCTCTTGTCATGTTTACAGTTCACATACTTAAAGTATGTTCACAGCAAAACCAGATGTCCACCGATTGATACATTTTAACATTTTATTTTGTTGATTTTCATGTTGAACATGGTCGTGTTAAGTTATCTATACATTTCATATTTTATGTTGTAATCATTTCAAGTGTGTGTGACTTTTTTGTTTTGTTTTGTGTTGTTGTGTTGCAGTGGATACAATCAATGACACAATGGCAGCTTTTTACAATGATACTGACTTATTTAGTGGTGAGTTTGCAGCACTTCCTAGTGTTTAATCCACTCTCCCCTCAAACTAAAGCTCCAAACTGTATCTGTCACTCACTAACACCAGTCTTTCAACCTGTTGTCCTAGAGTCTTAGCTCTAGGTCTGTTCAAAGGTAATATCTAGCACCCCCTTGTGGTTATTCCTAACATGGTACTCAAATCAACCCACGAACTTCAGCCCCAATAATCACGCCTACTCTGTCTAGTTGAACCCCATTCTCCCTTCTTCTAGCTGTTTACCTTTTCATGATTCAATTAGCATGACATGGTAGTTTTTTACTGAGCTAACTATGTAAAATTAAGCAGGCAAAAAATTAAGCATAATTGTTTTAGTGAAATTTGATTTTAATTTAGAACCTCAGAGTAAACTTTAGGTAAAATTATTTTTGGGTCAGTGGGGTCAGTTTCAGAAAGTAAAAAAAAAAACATCTTTCTATTCTTCATTGCCTAATTTTAGCATCAACCAATCAATCACCCCATTGTCATTAATTTCTGATTATTTACCTTCTAATTACTTTATAAATGTGTTTTCTCTTCTTGTCCGAACAATCTAATTAAACACCGAAACACATTAAACATTCAAGTGCATTTGTTCTCCTTAGATTAACAAAATCTGACCGGCAAAACATCTGTTTACCCAGTTTTTATTTATGTACTTTCAATGATCTGAGGGATGCTTCATATTTGTTTTAAATTCTCCAGCCGCAGCAGCAGTCTTTGGGCGAGATAGGGTTAGGGTTAGCGTTTTAAATTCTAAAAATAAATAATTTAAACTTTTAGTAATTTAAAATGTAGTTTCTTCATCAGAAATATTCACAAAAAAAGTGTGTTCAAACACAGCATAGCAGTAAACATTCACATTTAACCATAAAACATGAGCACAGTTCATCTAAGACCAAAAGACGTTTTGTTGCATCACTGTGGTGGAGGGTTAGTGAACAGAAAGGCCATGCTTTGCCACCTCGGAACCTCTCCTCCTCTTGATCTCATGGTGAAGGTAATTTCTTGGCTTTTTGACTCACTGTGTTTGTGTGTGTGTGTGTGTGTGTGTGTGTGTGGGGCTTGTTTTTCTGACCTCCTGAGGACCAGTTTCCAGACTTTTACTATCTTTCTGGGGTCCGAGGGTTTTTGTGGGGACCGAAGCCTGGTCCCCATAAGGGGGACTCCCCTTTTTAGGGTTAGGGGTTAGGTTTATAGGTATGGTGTGAATAGAGTTTTAGTTAGTCTTAGGGTTAGTTATAGATCAGTAATGGTTAAGGTTAGGAAAAGGGTTTGGGTAAGGTATAAAATCAATTACTAAAATGAATGGAAGTCAATGGACGGTCCCCATAAGGATAACAAAACAAACGTGTGTGTGTGTGTGTGTGTGTGTGGGTTTGTATTTCTGACCTCCTGAGGACCCGTTTCCTGACTTTTACTATCTTTCTGGGGTCCGAGGGTTCTTGTGGGGACCGAAGCCTGGTCCCCTTGAGGGGGACTCCCCTTTTTAGGGTTAAGGGTTAGGTTTATAGGTATGGTGTGAATAGAGTTTTAGTTAGTCTTAGGGTTACTTATAGATCAGTAATGGTTAAGGTTAGGAAAAGGGTTTGGGTTAGGTATAAATCTAGTTACTAAAATCAATGGAAGTCAATGGACGGTCCCCATAAGGATAACAAAACACACTTGTGTGTGTGTGTGTGTGTGTGTGTGTGTGTGTGTGTGTGTGTGTGTGTGTGTGTGTGTGTGTGTGTGTGCGCGTGCGCAACTACAGAAGCCCCAGCAGATGAGAGGAAACCAACCTTCCTCATCCCAACTGGCTCCTCTAGTTCCACAATGGTGCTAAAAGGACACGTGCTGGAGATGGAGTGTATCGCCGAAGGACTGTAAGTTGGATAGTCTGCCATTATTGAATTTTTGAGTGCTACATTCTGATACAAATATTTGAGAGCTTCAGGAGCCCATTAACTCCATCATGCTTTGTCTCTCAAACCCAGTCCAACGCCTGACATCTCCTGGACCAAACTGAGTGGAGATCTTCCGGCTAGTCACACATTCTACCTGCACTTCAACAAGACGCTACGCATTATGAATGTATCTGAATCTGATGCAGGAGAATACCGCTGTTCAGCCAGGAACAAACTTGGTTTAGTGCATCACACTATCAGTGTCACAGTCAAAGGTGTGTCCATTGTCCATAATAAAACTTGCTCCAGTCTATCAGGGAATCTGATCTGAACCAAAATAGATGCTGTGTCTGTTCTCTCTCTTCATTCACCCTCTTCTCACCCTCCATTTCCTAATTGATTTATGCACTGATAGCAGAAGGGCAACATTTTTCTGTAATTAATTCTCCCTCCTGCTGCTGCGCTCTGCTCCACTTTCAGCTGCTCCTTATTGGATCAGTGGCCCTCCGAGGAACCTTGTTCTGGCTCCAGGAGAGAATGGAGTGCTAACCTGCAGGGCCAGTGGCATACCCAAACCCTCCATCACATGGAACGTGAATGGCATCCCCATAGAGAGTAAATTCATCCTGCTCCTTGGCCTGAAATGTACCCATTCTCAAAAATAGATTTAAAAAGAAGACTTTGCTTTGTGCAAAAATGTCAAGAAACAGTTGTGCTGTTGTGTTTTTGATGTTGAACTCTGAAGGATCAGATATTGCCTTTAGACAGAGGAACACTAACTAAACTAGTCCTATGTAAATAATTATGCAATGTAAACTTGACGTGTAAAAAAAATTATCAAAAACCGATATTAAATTTTGAGATTGCAGTTATTTTAAAATGGCAGAAGTCAGCTTCAAAACTTGCACTCCATTCTCTAGCTTTATAGCTTTAGCTTGTCAAGATGCTTTTATTTTTTTTATTTAACCTTTATTTAGCCAAGAATAAAATCCCATTGAGGTTAAAAACCTCTTTTACAAGGGAGTCCTGGCCAAGGGGCAGCAAAGGAGTTACAAAAATCAATTTACATACACTTCATAAAAAACAACTACTCTCCAAAGACAAAGACTCAAATACTCTCACTCTGGATTTTAAAGTGTTCAATGAAATAAAATCAGTTAACTTTCAGTCTTTTTGAAGCATGTTCCATGCGGAAGGAGCAGAGTAAACAAAAGCTCTTTTTCCCAGTTCTGTACTCGCCAATGGCACAGAAAGCAACAAATGGTAATTTGAACGCAAGCAGTAAGAGCCAGCA
Source organism: Pachypanchax playfairii (assembly GCA_006937955.1). Classification (NCBI taxonomy): domain Eukaryota; kingdom Metazoa; phylum Chordata; class Actinopteri; order Cyprinodontiformes; family Aplocheilidae; genus Pachypanchax; species Pachypanchax playfairii. Next base: position 191,684 of record SSNP01000285.1, read on the forward strand.
CTCCTCCTAGTTTGTGTAACCTTCTTAGTATTTGAGAACAACATTAGTTTGTTTTCTTTCAATGTTTAAAAACCAGTTTTATCTGCAGAAGTCTATGCTGGACAATATCGAAGGCTTTCTGCAGAGACTCTACAGCTTTAGCGGGGTTCAATCCAAAACAGTAAATGATTGTGTCATCAGCGTAGAAGTACATATTTGCATTAGACACGGTTTGTCCTAAATCATTTATGTATATAATAAATAAGAGAGGTCTCAGTATTGAACCATGTGGCACCCCCTTGTGGACATTTAAAAATTCAGAACACAGAGCATCACCTTTAACACACTGGGTCCTCTGACTCAGATAGTTTGAGAACCAGGAGACAGCATGGTTAGACAATCCCAGTTGATAAAGTCTTTGCTTTAGAATCAAATGATCGACAGTGTCAAAATTTTTTGACAATTCAATAAAAAGAGAAGCACAGCATTGCTTTTTATCAAGACCAACAAGTCATTTATCACTTTTATAGCTGCTGTGATGGTACTGTGCTGTTTTCTGAAACCAGATTGTAGTTTTGAAAGAAGTTCATTGGAGTACGGAAACTCTGAATTGATCACACACAAGAGATTCAAGAACTTTTGACAAAACACAAATTTGATATTGGCCTGTAATTTGATAAGACAGCTGGGTCACCTCCTTTTAACAGAGAGGTAACAACACCTACGTAATCAGCTGCAAGACCTGCGAGTCTACCTGCGCGAGTCCACCGAGCACAGTAAGCAAACCACTACACAGACACCATGTGCAAATCACACATCCCAGTCATAGTTGGGCACAGACCTCGACGCACTCTCTATAGACAATGTAATCCGCACTGCCTCATCCAGCCCATGGCGTGTCGGGCTGCCACTGCCTCCGTTACCCTCGGCCTCTGGAACTGTCAGTCCGCAGTTAACAAAACAGAGTTCATCAGTTCTCTGCCGCACCTCTCCGATATACAGGTCCTAGCCCTGACCGAGACCTGGATCCGTCCTGACAACACAGTAACACCGGCTGCCCTCTCTTCTCATGCAGAATTCACACACACTCCTCGTCCTGCTGGGCGAGGAGGCGGTACAGGCATCCTGATTTCCAAAATGTGGAAATTTTCTTCCTTGCAAACCACTACTACCTGCTCCTCATTCGAATTTCATGCATTACGAATCTCTAAGCCCGTCGCTGCTTATGTTTTGGTTATTTACCGCCCTCCGGGAGGCAACATGGAGCAATTTATGGACGAACTGGACACAATCCTATCCGACATTCCGGATGATAACTCCCCTTTAATAGTTATGGGCGACATGAACATTCATATTGATAAAACGCAAGCTCATAACTTTCTGGCCCTGGTCCACTCCTTCAATCTCAATCTGGTCCAGACTCCCCCAACACACAGAGCTGGCAACACACTCGACCTGGTACTGACCAGAAACTGCACTGCAGGTAACGTGCAAGTCACACCGCTGCACCTCTCAGACCACTTCCTGATTAAATTCTGCATCTCCATCCCTTACGTACCTAACGCAAAAGTAAAGACTGTCTCCTACCGCNTAATTTCAAGAAGTAGGGTTCTACCGAATCTGGACCAGGAGGTTTCCTAGGGTCTAATGATTTAAGAACTTTGCTCCTTTTACTATGCAAAAGGTGCACAAAGTTAAAAATCTCTCCAGCTGGCGGTTGAGGTTCTGCACCAGGGGCTGTTACTGGGGCAGCCCCTGTGGAGTCAGATGATAAACCTGTAGCTACAAAATGCTTGTTGAGGCTATTTAGGACCTCAGTCTTACCATAAACAGGGACAGAGTCTATTAATACATACGTAATTTGGAAGAGTCTGAGATCTTCTAATTACAGATAGAGACTTTATCACTTTCCAAAATGTTTGTGGGTTTTTGAGGTTTTCTGTTGTCACTGATAAGTAATATTAGGATTTAGCCTTCTTGATGAGAGAGGTACATTTATTTCTTAGTTGCCTAAAATTAGACCAATCAGCTGGAGAATCATCTTTCCTGGCTTTGGCCCATGCTACGTTACGCTGGTGAATGAGCTCTGACAATTCTGGAGAGAACCATGGGTTCTCTCGCCCCTTGATTCTGAATTTCCTGATAGGAGCATGTTTATTTACTATCTTCATAAAACATTCCTTGAAATATGCCCAGGCCAGCTCAACATCTGGTGTCAGACTCAATTGTCCCCAATTTACTAGGAATAAATCGTGATGATACACTTGTTCATTGAAAATTTTTAGATTTCTTTTGTAGATAATTCTTGGTTTTCATTTGGGGATTTCAGTGTTCCTGCAGGTGGCAACAACACAGTGGTCACTCAGATTGTTGCAGAACATGCCTAAAGATAAGAACTTATGGGGGACATTTGTTAGAACTAGGTCAATCAAAGTAGACTTCTCAGGGCTCTTTGCATTAGGCCTAGTAGGTAGATTAATTAACTGACTGAGATTTATGGAGTCACAGAAGGACTTAAGTTCACCCGAGGCTGTGCTCAGCCACTCCCAATTTAGATCTCTGGCCAATAAAAGTTCCTTATAGCGTGTTGAAACAAATCTGTTTCTCCAAACTGAGGTTGTTCAAAGAGCAGGGAAGGTGTTAATTATTCATAATAATTTTGCAGAACCCCACTTCAAAAGATTTGAATAATCTCTGTGAGGTTTGAAATTAAATGGAAAGTACATGCCTAAACAACACTTCATAAAGATTTTACAGGGCCATTCATTCAATTAGTTCCTACAGACAGTAATTTACAGTTATGAAACTCCAGTAGTTTAACACTTTTTATGATCTAACAGATTCACCTGAAGATGTAAGCAGAAAGGTGGAGGATGACATGATCATCTTCACTGCTGTACAAACTGGATCCAGTGCTGTGTACCAGTGTAATATATCCAACCAGTATGGTTATCTCCTGTCCAACGCGTTTGTCAATGTTCTCTGTAAGAATCCTTTGTATTTAAAAGCTTTTTTCCATCCTTTTCTTTTCTTTTGAAGGTAATAAGATGGGAATAATTGTCTCTTTGCAGGGGAGCCACCGAGAGTGCTGACACCAACAGACAAAATCTACCAGGTCATTAAAAATCACAGAGCCCTGTTGGACTGCTCTTCTTTTGGATCACCCCTTCCCCAGATTACATGGTAAGTTAATAAACCCTTTAAATAGAGTGAAATGCCATGAAATCTTTCTTTAAAACTGCTTACTCTATGTCTCAGGTTCAAGGACACTCGCTCCAGCACCCTCGATGGAGATCCTTACATCCTGTATAATAACGGTACATTGGAGATTCCAGTAGCTCAAGCCCAAAACAGTGGCAAATACATCTGTGTTGCCAATAACCCACGTGGTAAATATGAGAACCGTGTCTACCTGGAGGTCAAAGGTGAGTGTGTTTCTGCACAGAAGGTGTTTAAATTGACAACATAAAATTATGTTGATATTTTACTTTCTATATTCAGAATTTGTAATTATTGCATGCATTTTCCCCAAAGCATGTGTGAGCATGTTGGTATCTCTCCAGGATTTTATAGATAGTCATCCTCTGGGAGAATTTCTGTCGGAGAAGTTTGCGTTTCACAGGACCAAAGTGTTAGTGTCAGCGTTAGAATTTATTTTTTCTCCACAGACAGTTTAGATGAGACTGTATTGGAAAAGTACAAGTTGTAAGGCTAGTGTAGAAACAGAGAACTATATAGGAAGATCATAAAAACTTTAGGGCAGAGCCTTATCCTAATGTGCAATAGTCAGTATGATCTCTCCCATTCATTCATAAACCTTTTTCCTATTCAACTCACTTCAATTTTGGTAAATATTTTTTCCACTACAACCCATATGTTGAACGATTCATGTAGAAAAGTGAAGATTGGTAATGACTAACAAGTTTTTTTTTTTTTTACAAATGTTGTTTTGTCTTTGCCTTTAGAGCCCACCAGAATCCTGAAGCAGCCAGAGTACAAAACAGTCCAGAGAGGTAGGTCCGTAGTGTTTGAGTGCAAAGTAAAACACGACCAGTCGCTCATTCCTACCATGACCTGGCTTAAAGACGATGGAGAGCTGCCTGATGATGAGAGGTCTGTCACCTTTAAATGTTTGTGCTAAAAAATGCTTCTTGATTGCAAAACAAGTATGGATACAAGTATGGATAGTTAACTATCTACTAACTACAACTTCTTTTTTGTGTAGGTTTATTGTAGATTCTGACAGTCTTACCATCACTGACGTGACGGAGATCGATGCAGGGGTATACACGTGCATCATGAATACCACTTTGGACCATGACTCAGCCACCACAAAGCTCATTGTTGTTGGTAAGTGATGCTTTGGTGGAGCCTCATATAACTGACTTGTAAAAAAAACTCTAAATTGTTTAAATGAGTCACTTCTCCTTTTTAGGTTAAACCAAAGAGGTAAATCTGTGCAACAATTTACTGGAGAGATGATCAGTCAACATTTTAGGGATAATCAGTTAAGAGTAATTGATCATTTAGTCAGTGATAGTGTCAGCAGCATAAATTTTCAAATACTACCTTCTTAGTCAGATCTTGTACTCTTGTTTCTTATGGCTAAAAAAACACTAAACTCCTTGTTTCACTCCTTCCCTCTGACCATTAGAGGCCATACCAGGTAAACCTGCAGCACATAAGAATGCTCAGATTTAATCTAGCGGCATGTGATTGTATTTGCTGGATGTTTCTGTTAAATGTAGCATGCCAGGAACCCGAAAAGGCTTTGTTTTTTTATGACAGGATGTTGAGATGTTTCTCTTCATTTCACCAACACTGATTTGTCTCAAAGTCTTTTGTTTATATATTTTATGATTTTTCAATGTCGGCAATGTATATTGGGTTGAATGCAGAAACAAACATTACACAGAAGAAATTTTCTCTCACCCTCGAAATTAAGGATTATTTCAAGGAATATGTCCTCTTTGTGAAGTTTCCTCATTACTCATTTATTTGAAGCATGCATTTACTTTATTATTACAACATGAACATTGGTTTAGTCTGTGGAGCGTGAGACAGAGCGAAGCTTCAGCCATTTCATATGCATGATGACATGTCTGCATGTGTATCATCAGTGGGTCGAATAAAAAAAATCAAATGGAATGTATCAATTAATAAATAGTAACAGATATTTTACATTAAAGCATTACAGCTCACAAGACAAAACTATTTTTTCTGTTTTTGTTACAGAAAAACCTGACCCGCCAACTGACCTGGAGCTGACAGACGGGAAAAGAAGAAGTGTTCAGCTCACTTGGACCCCTGGAGATGAACATAATAGTCCTATTCAAAGTATGTGTTTGGGGTCCACATCTGTCCAAATAGCCATGACTTAACCTTTTCTCATTTACAAGTCAAATTCAGAAATAATTACATTCTGTAAAGTTTTAAAATGCTATTTTTACTGCTCATTTATGTCAAAAATGTTTACTATAACAAAGTTAGTGGGTGATCTAATATGACAAATATCCTGTAAAAATACTGATTATTTCCATAAATATTTCAGTTTGAAACACATGTAAAATACGTAAATGCTTTTATTGTTTTGTTTTTAGTACTTCTCTCTAATATTTTTTCATTCAGAAAAAAACAGAGATTTCTCATATTTCACACTTTTATAAATTAAAGTGATAAATGAGTTCTAAACCTTAGAACAACTGGCTTAATACTGGCCTTATCAGATGATGTGTAGAAGACCCAAAATGCAGACTCTGGAGGTGGGCAAAAGAACAACTAAATCTGATTGAACTGCCAAAAAAAATCCAGGCAAATACTGGCAGTAACAAAATCAAAATAAAATTTAAAAATAAATATAAAAAACAACAGCACCAAATAAAAACAGCAAAAACCCAATAACATCACATTTATAGAGCACTTTTAACATACAGCATGACAGTTGACCAAAGTGCTGTACAGCAAATTGAGAGACAATGCAAAATAGAAAATACAACAATAAACAAATACTAAAACAAAGAATAAAACTTGAAAGAAAAATACAATAAAAGACAGGCTGTAAAATCAGAAGAAGGGGTGTTGATACAACCAATAACAACATGAAGAGGTTGAACAGATTTATAAGAAGGGTTGGTTCTGCTCTGGAGACTGATCTGGAGTCTCTTGAGTTGATTGTCCAAAGGAGGATGAAGAACGTGATGGAAAACCCTCATCATCCTCTTCAGAACACACTAACTCAACAACAGAGTATCTTCAAAGGCTTCTTCAGATCTGCTGCAGCGCAGACCGCTACAGGAGATCCTTCCAATCCCCAGTTAGAACCCTTGTCTCCCTCAATAAGAACTGAGCTACAACAACACTTAATTTCTCTTCGGGGATTAATAAAGTATTTTTGATTTGATCAATAGCCAAAAGCTAACTTGAAATAATGGGTTTTCAGACGAGATTTAAACAAACTTACAGATGTCGATTGTCTTATGGAGATTGGGAGTTTGTTCCGAAAAGTAGGACCCACTGTCAGGAGTCTGGGCGAGGTTATGTTTTGATTTTTACATTTTGTTTTCTTTCCTCCTTTCCAATTTCTCCCATTCTTTCTCTTGTCCCACTTGTGTTCTTTTTCCTCTACTGTCTCTCCCTCTGCTGGTTACCAGCCAGCAGGCTAAGGGCAGCTCATTCCCCCCCCCCCCCCCCCCCCCCCCCCCC
>SSNP01000285.1:198374-286184 GCA_006937955.1 Pachypanchax playfairii
CCCCCCCCCCCCCTCCCACAGTATCTCCTGGCAGTCACACTTGTTCTCCATCAACAATCACAGAAATGTTGGGCTTTTAAGCCAGGGCTCTGCCGTCATTCAGCACAAGACCATTGAACACCATGGGTGAAGCAGGCCTCGCCTCATGCTAAGAAATTAATAATCCAAGTGATTTGGTATTTGTACTCGCATCGTTTTTTCTCCTAGTGGTCAAACCATAGCCACGGTTGACTGTTCTCAACGAATTCACTGCAAAGTTCTATGTTAAAGCTACTCTGGGTGACTGCATAAATCCAATTAAATGACGGTCAATAAAAAATTTGTAAAGATGAGTTAATGTAAACCCTGTATAAAAATACATTTTCAACTTAAGTTAAATATTTAACAAAGACTTTATTCAATTGTAAAATAAAAAATAAAAAAAAATTACCTGAACAGGTTAATCTAGTCAGCCAAACAAACAATTTTTGTGTATTAAATGTTGTATTTTAAGTAAAATATAATATAATATAAACATTAAATATGTTTGATCATTTTAATTGTCCAGCACTGGATAAACCTCCACAGTTGTGTCCAGTGTGTCTCAGGAAACCTCCCACTGTGCTGTCACAAAGACGAGATGCTGAGTGAAGACAAAACACTCCTCTATGTGCCGCAGGATGGTGTCACACATCTGAAAAACAGTTTTTCATTATAATAACGTTACAGCCATCTACTAGTCATAATTTTAAACTTTTTTTCTCTTTACAGGCTTCTCTATCACTGGGTTTAGCAAATTTCCCTTCTGTTCAGTTTTATTCTACCAGAAAACATTGTTCTTACTTCTGTTATACATGCGTCTCCTGGTGTTCTTTTGTTTATATTTTCGGACAGATGTTTCATATCCCTCCTCACTGCTGTAACAGTCCAGGCAGGATCAGTACCGCTTGTTTAAAACAAAAACCGAGTTAGCATAGCTACATCAGGCTAGCTCCAAGTGAAGCCTCCACTGCTTTTCCTTTCTCATTTAAAGACTGTTTGATAGCAGATAATCCCGAGGTACTTTAACGTGGTTTGGGGCACTTCAAAAATCGCCCTTCGTGAAGTTATTTTCTTGGTGTTTATTGGCTAGATTAAGTTCTTCCGTTTGGCAAGGCAGATCTGCTATTGGCTAATTCGATCTAAGAGCCCACCTCCTGAGGGTACTTTCTTCAGTCCCCCAGAGCTGAATAAGACACATAAGAAGTGAAGAAGCAAGAGGAAAAAATATTTTGCAAAGCAATTTCTTTCTTTCAGAAATAATTTATACAGTCTATATGTATAAATATACATATGAGTGTTTTTATCTCTAAATACATGTAATTAAAAAAAAAAGAAATATTTTTTATTTGTTGCCACATCATGTTCTTGATAGGGAGGGCGGCGCCCTAGCACCCTCTATTGACCAGCCGCCACTGGATGAATACATGGATGACTGATTCCTGATGTTTGTTTTTACTGATGGGTTTAAGCTGGGTGGACAAAGTTGAAAGAAACAGGACTTGATGGTGGCATTAACTTGAGACAGAGAGGACAAGTCAGAGTCAAGTTTAATGCCCAAAATGGTTACACAGGACTTGAGATTAATAGAGAGAAATGAGAGATCTGGGATTGAAGTGGCACATTTTTAGAAGTTCTACACATATGCTTCCATAAATCGGCTGGTTCCTTAGGAAATGTTTTATTATTAATTGGTTGATTTTTCTGTGAAGTGCCTTAAAATGACTTTGTCATGAACTGGCGCTTTAAAAATAAATAAACTTGAAACTTGAAGTGAAGAGAATAGGCTCTGTTTTACTATGGAAACCAGCCATGTCTTCACTTCTCATTGACAGCCGTCGCTGAGCAACGCTCTCAGATGTTTTTTATCAGGAATGGTAAATGGCGTGTACTTGTATAGCGCACACTCACACGTTTGGTGATGATGAACTACACACATGTTGTAACCACAGCTGTCCTTGGGACACACACTGACAGAGGCGAGGCTGCCAGACACTATTGCCGCCGGACCCTCCGACCACCACCAAACAGGCAAGGTGGGTTAAGTGCACTAATCCCAAGGACACAACAGCCAGGAGATCTTTTCTCTGGGCAGAGCAGGGATTCGAGCCGGCGACCTTCTGGTTACCAGATAACCCGCTCTACTGAGCCACGGCCGCCCCGAACTCCCTGTGCTTAAGAGACTTTTACTCCAGCTTCAGCATTTGAAGTGAAAAGGGAAGGGGGAGGGGAACCGAGTGCCCCATCTGCATTCTCCTCAGAGGAGTTTAAAGTGTTGACCTTTGGCCCAGCCAAAACAAGATAAGACCAAGTTTGAGCAGATGGCAGAATTCAGCAGTCTTTTTCAGTCCTTATGGTACCCTTCTACTCCAGTGGAGAATCCGAAACAGTCAAAATGGACCAAATCTCATGAAAAACAGCCAATCAATCACTCCTCCACACTGATCCGAACCTGCAGCTTCTCCAAGACACCCATCCTTCCAGTGAGGTCCTAACCACATCAGTATGTGATCCAGACCCCCGAGCTTTTTAGTCTGAGTGCTGCCAGATAAGGTTACATACTTTCCATTTTTTCCAATTTCCTCAACATATTAGGTGACTGTCAGCGCCAATCAGCAGGTTCCCACGATCAGTAATGCAAATATATCCGTCCTCCACCTACAGAGCGTGGGTCAAGTCCAAGCATGGTGGCTCCCCCTTCATGGGCCTCAATTGTAGTAAAAACAATTTCCAATGAGTAAGTGACCACGATACCAGATCCATAATTTCATATTCAAGGAATTTGTGGGTGGGGGAGACACACTAAAACCAAGAAAAAAAAGGGGGGGATAGCAGGAGCAGAACAGAAAGCGTGTGCCTCACCGAGAGATCAGCAAAAAAAAAAAAATGTGAGCAGTTGCTCAACAAGGTCAAATTAAAAATGGTAAATGGTGTGTACATGTATAGCACTCAGGTCTTACGACCCCCAAGGCGCTTCACATGTCATTCACCCATTCACACACCCCCACTCACACGTTTGGTGATGATGAACTACACACATGTTGTAGCCACAGCTGTCCTGGGACACACACTGACGGGGGCGAGGCTGCCAGGCGCTCGCGCCGCCTGGCTCTCCGACCACCACTAAGCAGGCAAGGTGGGTTAAGTGTCTTGCCCAAGGACACAACGGCCAGGCAATCTTTTTTCTCTGGGAGCTGGGATTTGAGCCGGTGACCTTCTGGTTGCCAGACGACCCACTCTGCCACCTGAGCCACGGTCGCCCCTCATTATCAAATGAGATGAGGAAAGTACAGACTCTACAGTAGAAGAACTGAAAAATTCAAAGTTTTTCTCATTAGTGATGTGCGATACCACTAATTTTCTTTCCAATCCAATACCAAGTAAATTTCAGACCAGTATCGGCCATACTGAACCATTAATGAAAACTTGAAAGACATTTACAATTTAAATGAAGCTTTTCTGTGTTTGCAGAATATTCTTGATTTAGCGTTTCTTGAGAGCATTACCATCTTTATGTAATTACCTGACCCTAAAGTGTTGAAATAATTGTTTTTTTCTTTTTTTTCCAAACGCAGAATTTCTGATACAATATGAAGACTTGCTGCATCATCGTGGTCATTGGCATAATCTCACAGAGATTCCTGGAACCAGAACAACAGCTCATCTCAAGCTTTCACCATACGTTCACTACAGCTTCAGAGTTTTTGCCCTCAACTCTGTTGGTTACAGCAACACCAGCCACCCCTCTCAAATCTACAAGACTGAACCTGCAGGTACAAATTCAAATATTTTTACATGATAATCAATCATCCATAAATGATTGGTTACTGAAATCTATCCATAAGGTTAAAACAGTAACAGTAACTGGAACCACATGGAAGCAATTCCTGCAGGAAGTTGGTGATTTTCTTTAATGATCTCTTTTTCAGCTCCAGATGAGAACCCAACGGGTGTGCATGGATTTGGAACAGAGCATAACAACCTTGAAATTCACTGGAAGGTAAAAAAGTAATGTTGAAGGTTTTAATTCTGAGACATCAAGATACAACAAAATAGCCTTGTGGTGGTGTAAGGTTATACTCTTTCTAAATAATACAGCACACTACTTATCAGTCACATTTAAGTCTTTTCCTTCTGTAGCCTCTGTCCAGCCTCCAGTCTAATGGGCCGGGTCTTCGCTATAAAGTGAGTTGGAGGAAGAAAAGACTAGACAATGAGTGGACAACAGTGAGTGTGGCCAACACCTCCAAATTTATTGTATCTGGAACACCCACATTTGTTCCGTATGAGATAAAAGTTCAGGCTGTAAACAACTATGGGGATGGACCCGAGCCAGCCATCGCCCTTGGCCACTCAGGAGAAGACTGTGAGTTTTCAATTACTCTTTAGACCTTTACACTTACAAAAAAAATCAGTAAATGGAAAAGCCTAGTTAGTTGTTTAACCTGTAACATTTACTCTGTCCTTTTTTTACTCCCATGTTTTTGTTGTTGTTTTTGGTTTGTTTGTTTGTTTTTTTGTTTGATTGTACAGTACCAGTAGCAGCTCCAGAAAATGTCAGGGCTGAAGTGAGAAACAGTACTCTTGCAGAGGTACACTGGGATCCTGTGCCTCTTCATCTAATACGAGGACATCTCAAAGGGTACAAGGTAAGAGCGATGGACACAGTATGTGCAGACATTACAATAACATAAATGGAAGCCTTGAAAGGAAAGCAAGAACATGACCTGACAAGACAGAATGTGAGGTTGAATGACGACTCCAAATTTGATTGATCCTATATGTGAATAGGCAAATCATTGTTATCTCTGTATGGCCCTCTAATGTACTGGTGATCTGTCGAATATGTACCCCACCGCTGGAGATAGGCACCAGCTCCCCAGATCCTGAGCAAACACCAGCAGGTGTAGAAAATGAATGGGCAAATATGAGAATCATAAACATTATTAAATATTTATGTTTAAAGGTGCCCTGTCCTACAAATTTCATGACTTTGTGGTTATTTCGGAACCTGTAATCTGAAATATTCAATATCTAAAAATGTTAAGAAAAACTAATTTCCAGGTGTTCAAGATCAGAGAAATTTGACTGCTTGAAAATTGACCTCAATTCTGGCCTGTACTCATTAATGTTCATTATGCTAATTTGCTGAACTCAGATTGGCTAACAAACTAGCCTATGAGAGCACAGCTTCCTGTAAACCCCCCCCCCCCACACACACACACACTGCACAACAGGGTTACAAGTAACATACCGTACCTAATAATATCCTGTATGAAGCCAAGTTACAACTTTAATTTTGAAACCAACACCCCTCTGGACAATGATTACGAATGGAAGGAGTTGCCTGAGGATAAGACTGCAGTATCAGGAATCCATGCAAAACGGCAGGACCAGAGAGCCAGCAACACCAGAGAAGCAGAGCCCCCTCTCAGACTTCACTGCTAAGTTAACAATAGAAGTGTTTAAATATGTTTATTGACAGGTTGCGTGCTCTCTGTAGATTGGCATGATGGATCTGCACCTGGCTTTAAAAGTAACTTTATGGCAAACCCACCTTGAAACTGGCCAAAGTTTAGAAGGTCACTCTCTTCAAAATGGTTTGTACAAACACTTAAATTACTGTTATAAGTTCTGGGTGTCTCTACAAAAATAAACTGAGGCCATTTGTCTAGCAAATCCAGATTTTTTGGTAATACGTGCAGACTGGCTGGACCATATAAAAAAAACGCTGATGGTCCGCCATGTTTGCTACTGAACAGCTGAGCTAAATTTAAATAAATTTACCAATGGTAAATACATTTACCATTTATGTCTTGTGGTGTTGTGTTGTGAAATAAAATCGTTGTTTCTGATGGGCGGCTGTATATGAGCCTACGTCCGTAGCCTTAGGAGCGACCATATAATGGTTTGAGGTTAGTGTGAACTCTAACAGGACCCAGACTTCAGACCAACACACAGGGAGACGGAGGTCAATAAACAACAGTGTTTAATATTTACAGTGGTCAGGAGAACAACTCAGTGAACAGGAATGAGAATGTGCCATGTGGACTGGAGGACAACATCCGGGGACTTCTCGAGGAGATCTAGCAGTGGAGGAGAACAGGTTAGTTATTTGCTGGTTCCAGGAATGATGATCACACTTACGGTGTGTGGGGAGTGTGCTCGCAGACTAACGGGTGCAGGTGACGAGTGAAGCTTGGAGACAACAGCGGTGGTGGTGTATCCGGGTTTGAAGGGACGGTGGTGATCCTGGTGATGATGAGGGGTCTTGTGGTAGACAGAGGGTGGACAGAGCGGATGGAAATTACCAGGGCAGGCATGCGGAGACCCAGGAGGAGAGAGGCAGACTGGAGCCAGGGAAGGAACGGTCGTGCTGGGACACGACAGAAATGGAGACTGAGCCCTCTGGTCGGCGCGGCAGACGGCCTGCGCAAAGAGGCACTCAGGAGCCTAGAGACAGAATCCAGGTGGGAGAGGAGCTAGGAGAGGACAAGGACAGGGGTAAGCTAAGGAACAGAACTTTTAAGAGTCAGAACATTACTGAGGCCACACGTTACCATGTTAGACGATGGAACAAACTGGCATCTGTCTCTGGTTCCTCCACAGCTTAAATCCCAGCCCCAGAGGGCTGGGTAACGAGCCACACCTGCTGCGCCTGACACAACACCACGCATCAGCTGCTGAAACCTGACCGACCATAGCCTTATGGGCGGCTGTAGCCTAGTGGGAGGGAGATCACCTAATGTTTGGAGGACTGAGGTTTAATCCCCGGTGCCGATTACGTGTCGAAGTATCCTTGGGCATGATACTGAACCTGCAATTGCCCCTTAACGGACACCACCTGGCGGCCGAGCCGAGGAACCAGAGGATCCTGCGGAAAGAACAGAAGGGACGGAGGAGGAGGCGGACTGTGGTGGGACGGATGATGGACTCAATGGGATAGGGGCCAAGGAACCTGGGTGCAAGTTTACGGGAGGTGGACTTGAAAGGGAAATCAAGGGAGGATAACCAGACTTTATGACCAGGTGCGTAAGTGGGTGCAGGGGTGCGTTTCTTATGGACTCTGATTTTGTTCTGTGCTGCAGTGGGTTGGAGGGCGTGTTGTGTGTTGTTCCAGATGCGTCTGATGTTTTGGATGTGGGTCTTGACATAGGTGATGACAGGTTCAGGGTGTGTGGTAGGAAGGAATGAGGGTTGAATCCCATAACATACCTTAAATGGGGAGAGTCCGGTGGCTGTGGAGATGTGAGCGTTGTGTGCATACTCTGACTGTTTGACTGCGGTGGTAAGTTTGAATTGTGCACCCCGAGATGTGCAGAATTCCCTCCAGACCTGAGAGAAAAATTGAGGACCACAGTCGGAAAAGATTTCAGTGGCGATTCCATGTAACCTGAAGACATGTGGGATGAGGAGCCGGGCTGTCCCCTGGGCAGAAGGAAGCTTGGACAAGGCAATTCAGTGACAGGATTTGGAAAAGCTGTAGATGATTGTGAGAATTACTGACTTGCCTTGAGAGATGGGGAGCCTGGTGACGAAATCTATGGAGATATGGGACCAGGGTCTGGAGGGTATAGACAGGGGTTGGAGGAGACCGGCTGGTGGCTGATGTGTAGATTTGTTCCAGGTGCACATGGAGCAGGTCCATAGTCCATCACATCTTTATTCAGTGACGGCCACCAGTAGTTTTGCCGGAGCAGCCCGATGGTACAGCTGACACCGGGATGAAAGGCAAACTGGGAGGCGTGGCCCCAGCGGATGACCTGGGATCTGACGGTAGTAGGGATGTATAGTCTGTTAGGCGGTCCATCCCTGGGGTCGGGTTCACTCTGGAGCGCAGTGCGTACAGCATTCTCAATGTCCCAGGTGACAGTGGCTATGACGCAGGAGGAGGGCAGGATGGAGGTGGACTGGCTTGGAGGCAGGTCTGATTGATGAATGCGGGAGAGAGCGTCAGGTTTGAGGTTCTTTGATCCTGGTCTGCAAGAGATGTTATGGTTAAAACAGGAGAAAAACAGGGACCAAAGAAACTGTCTGGGGTTAAATCCTTTAGCTGCTTGTGTGTATTTGAGGTTCTTGTGATTAATCCATACCAGTACAGGATGTTCGGTACCCTCCATCCAGTGTCTCCAGTCCTCCAAGGCGAGTTTGATGGCGAGGAGCACTCTGTCATAGTTTCTTTGGAAAAGAAAGCACAGGGGTGCATCTTACCGTCAGACCCCGTGTGCTGAGACAGAATCGCGCCCACCCCGACATCAGATGCATCCACCTCCACGACAAACTGGATGTTAGTATCGGGGTGACCAAGGTTCCTGGGTGAACTGCCGCTGCAACTCCTTGAAGGCTTGATCAGCCGCCTGACTCCACTGGAATGAAACCTTAGTACAGGTTAGTGCAGTGAGGGGGGCAGCGATAGTATTAAAACCTTTTATGAATCTCCTGTACAAGTTTGCAAAACCTAAAAATAGTTGGAGCTCCTTACATGATGTAGGAGTTGGCCACTCCTCCACTGCTCTGGTTTTGGCAGGATCCGGACGGATGCGTCCCCCTTCAAGGATGAAGCCAAGAAATGTGACGGAAGGAACATGAAATTCACATTTTTCGGCTTTGATAAAAAGGCAGCTCTCCAACAACCGCTGGAGCACTTTGAAGGGCGTGGTTCTGCTGCTGTTTTGGATCTGAAGAAAAAAATTAAAATGTCATCCAGATAGACAAAAACAATCTTGTGTAGAAAATCCCTGAGAATGTCATTGATTAAATTTTGAAAAAAGGCAGGGCCGTTGATGGGTCCGAATGGCATGACAAGATACTCATTATGACCTGTATGAGTCTTGAAAGCAGTTTTCCATTCGTCGCCTTCACTAATGCACACTAAATGGTAGGCATTATGAAGATCTAATTTAGTGAAAAGGGTGGCTTTTGTACGGGTTCCAGGGCAGATGACAACAGAGGAAGGAAGTATTTATTTTAAATGGTGGTATTTGGACGGCTGTGGCTCAGTGGTTAGAGCGGTTGTCCTCCAAATTGAAGGTTGGTGGATCGATCCCGGCTTCCACCGCCACATGTCAAAGTGTCCTTGGGCAAAACACTGAACCCCATGTTGCCCCCCAGTTTACATATCGGGTTGTGTGATGTAAAAAAATGTAAAAAACCTTGTAGTGTGAAAGCGCTTTGAGTGGTCTGAATGACTAGAAAAGTGCTATACAAATACAGGACATTTACCATTTATTGTTTAGTCCATGGTAGTCGATACACAGTCTGAGGGTTTTGTCCTTGTTTTCCACAAAGAAGAATCCTGCGCCCAGAGTTGAAGACAAAGGACGGCTGATGCCAGCTCTCAGAGAGTCGTTAATGTATTCCTCCATGGCTTCTCTCTCAGAATGAGTCAGACTAAATAAACGACCTCTGGGTAGAGGAGCCACGGAGGAGGTCTATGGCACAATCATAGGGATGAGGAGGAGGGAGAGAAAGAACCATGTCTTTGCTGAAGACGCGACCTAGTTTGTGAGAACAGGCTGGAACTTTTGACAGATCCGGCAGGTTTTTGGAGGACTCTTTTCCGGGAGTACCACCCGGAAATGCAGCCTGCAGACAGTTTTTATGACAGAAGTCACTCCAGGCAATGATCTGGTGATTAGTCCAGTTGAGTTGTGGGTTGTGGATGTTTAACCATGGATAACCTATTATTATGGGTGCTTCTACAGATGAAAAAATGTAAAACAGAAGTTTCTCAGTATGGTTGCCAGAAACGGTTAAAAAAACTGGTTTCGTGAGGTATTTAATGGTTGACATAGTACTGCCATCCAGTGCATTAACATGCATAGGGGGATCGAGTAGAGTGAGGTGTAACTTACAGTCCTTTGCCAGGTCAGGCAGGATGCATGAGGTTCTGCTCAGAACCAGAGTCTATTAACACACTGCAAGGAACTGGGTCAAAGTGCGATTTATGTGCTGAAGCAGCAAAAGTTAAATGGAGTTTGTTGTGTTTATCGCCCACCTCCGATCTGCAGCGGCTCCGGAAAAGAAGCATGCTCCAGGGACAGCTACCTTGGAGTGGCCGGAGTCTGAGTGGCAGCTTTGGAGGAAGCAAAGGACCGGGCCCGCTGACGGTCTTGGGTTATTCAGCCGGATGGCTAGCTTGATGAGGTCATCGAGAGAAGTGGGATCATCCTGGCTGGCCAGGTCATCTTGGAGTCTCTCCGACAGCGCGTTGTGGAAAACGGAGTGCGGAGTCCTCTCAGCCCACTCGAGCAGCCAAAGTGCGGATTGTGACTTCTGCTTGAGTACCAGCAGCAATCTCATTGTGTCTTCCTTGCTTCCTTCAGTTGAAAAAGTGAGTTCAAAAGCCTCTAAAAACTCACGGTAGGGAGTTAGCTTGATGGAATTAGATTCAACGAATGCCTCAGCCCAGCTGAGCACTCTGCCTCTGAGCCAGCCGATGATATAGGAGCATCTGATATTGCTAGCATCTGAACGGAAAGAATGCTGTTAAACACAATCTGACATTGCATCAGAAAACCTTTACAGTTAACCTGGTCACCCACAAATGGTTTGGGACTTGGAATGGCCACCTCTCTGAAGGAGGAAGTGGAGAGTGACATGGACCTTGATGTGGCTCCTCTGGGCTGGCGTTCCCGGGCACCCAGGCTCAGACATCCATGAGCTGGCGGCTGAGGCTTTGGAGGTTTGCTGAAATGACAGCTTGTTTTTCTGCGATTTCTTTAAGAAAGCTCTCGTGCTGCCTCAGGAGGACTCCCTGTTGGGAGAGTTCGGTCTGAAGCTGGGTGGTAGAGTCTAAATGGCCACTTTGTTCTGTCATGGTTTGAGGTTAGTGTGAACTCTTAATATGACCCAGACGTCAGACCAATACACAGGAAGACGGAGGTCAATAAATAAGAGTGTTTCATATTTACAGTGGTCAGGAGAACAACAAAGTGAACAGGAATGAGAATGTACGATGTGGAATGGAGTACAGCATCCGGGGACCTCCCGAGGAGATCTAGCGGTGGAGGAGAACAGGTTAGTGATTTGCTGGTTCCAGGAAGGATGATCACAGTTACGGTGTGTGGGGAGTGTGCTCGCAGACTTACGGGTGCAGGTGACGAGTGAAGCTTGGAGGAGGACGGAGGAGACAAAAGCGGTGGTGGTGTATCCAGGTTTGAAGGGACAGTGGTGATCCTGGTGATGATGAAGCGTCTTGTGGTTGACGGAGGGTGGACAGAGCGGATGGAAACAACCAGGGAGGTGTGCGGAGATCCGGGAGGAGAGAGGCAGACTGGAGCCAGGGAAGGAACGGTCGTGCTGGGACATGACGGGAACAGACACTGAGCCCTCTGGAAGGCGCGGCAGACGGCACTCTGGAGCCTGGAGACAGAATCCAGGAAAGAGATGAGCTAGGAGAGGATAAGGACGGGGTAAAGTAAGTAACAGAACTTTTACGACTCAGAACACTACAGCGGCCACACGTTACCACGTTAGACGATCGAACAAACTGGTGTCTGTCTCTGGTTCCTCCACAGCTTAAATCCCAGCCCCAAAGGGCTGGATAACAAGCCACACCTGCTGCACCTGATCAGCAGCTGCTGCCACATCCTGGAAAGACAGGTAAGTATACAAACACAACACCATGCACCAGCTGCTGAAACCTGACCGACCATAGCCTTATGGGCAGCTGTAGCCTAGTGGGAGGGAGATCACCTCTTGTTTGGAGGACTGAGGTTCAATCCCCGGTGCCGATTACGTGTCGAAGTATTCTTGGCCATGATACTGAACCTGCAATTGCCCCGGGGTGGTCGTAGTTTTATAGGGAAAGAGGTCATCCTCTGAACTTTATATTTCTTATATCCTCCGGAGCTCGATCCTGAGTTCCGGCAGAGGCTACGTGTCAAATTATTCTTGGATAAGATAAGCAACCCGTCATCTGCCCCCTGGGCACCGTACAAAATGGCTGCCCTCTGTTCCTTACCTAACTTGTGAGGAAGGGTCAAATGCAGAGCCTGAATTTCCCCAAGAGGGATTATTAAAGTAGGCTGCATGGAGGCACAGTTGGTAGAGCTGTTGCCTAGCAGCAAGAAGGTCCTGGGTTTGAATCCGGGCTGCGGCCTTTCTGTATGGAGTTTGCTTGTTCTCACTGTACATGCGTGGGTTTTTTCTGGGGACTCCAGTTTCCTCCCATAGTCCAAAAACATTCAAGAGGTTAATTGGTGACTCTAAATTGTCCTTAGGTGTGAGTGTGTGTGTGAATGGTTGTTCGTGTATGTGTGGCCCTGCGATGGACTGGCGACCTGTCTAGGGTGTCCTCCGCCTTTCGCCCAAAGATCGCTGGAGATAGGCTCCATCTCCCTATGACCCTGAACAGGAAGAAGCAGAATTAGAAAATGGATTGATTAATTAAATAAATATTATTATTTCTCTGATGGTTGACCAATGCACCAATCAATTAGTAATTAGTCAAAGCTTTTGCAGACTTAATTTAATTTATGTGCTTACTATAACTTAAATACAAATCAGCCACATCAAATTAAATGCTTATGGGCTGAATTGTTATTTCAGCACAACCCCCCATCCTGAGCAAGCACAATTGGCGACAGTGGAAAGGAACGACTCCCTTTTAACAGGAAGAAACCTCTAGCAGAACCCGGCTCAGGATGGGCGGCTCTTCTGCCTTAGCTGACTGGGGTCTGAGCTGACAGGAAAGAGAACCAGACAAACACCGATGGATTTTGGCCAGTCGTCTTGTCTATAGAAAGATAAACAGAGAAACAGTTAATGGCAGCAGTAACAATCAAAGCAATAACAATTTGATGGCTCTAGTGGGAATATTTCATTGTTTGTTTATGTGAGATACACCCTCCTCAGAGGCAGTCAGAGTAAAGAAAGACAGCAGAGTGAAGAAATGTGGTCAGTATGTCCTCCGGCAGTCTAAACCTATAGCAGCATAACTAAAGGGAAAGCTCAGGAGAACCCAAGCTAACCCTGACTATAGGATTGTGTAAAAAGGAAAGTTTTAAGTCTATTCTTAAAACTACACAAGGTGTCTGCCTCACGGATAAAAAGTGGAAGCTGGTTCCACAGGAGAGGAGCCTGATAACTAAAAGCTCTTCCTCCCATTCTACTTTTAGAAATTCTAGGAACTACAAGCAGACCTGCAGTCTGAGAGCGAAGTGCTCTGTTAGGAGCATATGGAACAATAAGATCTTTAATATAAGCTGGAGCTTGGTCGTTCAAGGCCTTGTACGTCAAAAGTAAAACCTTAAACTTTATTCTAAACCTTACAGGGAGCCAATGAAGTGATGCTAAAACAGGAGAAATATGGTCCCTCCTTCTAACTCTCATCAGAACTCTGGCAGCAGTATTTTGGATCAGCTGGAGGCCATTAACAGCACTATTAGAACACCCTGATAATAATGAATTACAGTAATCAAGTCTAGAAGTAATAAATGCGTGAACTAAAGTTTCTGCATCTCTTTGATTCAAAATGCTCCTAATTTTAGCAACATTACGCAGGTGGAAGTAGGCCGTCCTGGTAACATGCTTTATATGAGAACTAAAGGACATGTCCTGGTAAAAGATAACACCCAGGTTCTTTACCTTCTTGTTGGAGGCCAAATTAATGCCATCCACCGTTGATGACTGACTACACAACTTGTTCCTAAGATTCTCAGGCCCAAAAGTCACAACCTCTGTCTTGTCTGAATTTAAAAGCAAAAAATTAAGCGTCATCCAACGTTTTACATCATTAAGACAAGCTTGTAATCTCTGCAGCTGGTTGGTCTCATCAGGCTTCACTGATAGATATAACTGAGTATCATCAGCATAAAAATGGAATTTTATACCATGTTGTCTAATAATTTTACCAAGCGGTAACATATATATGGTAAAGAGGATTGGTCCAAGCACTGAACCCTGAGGAACTCCATGACTGACTCTGGTATATGAAGAAGATTCATTATTTACATGAACAAACTGGAATTTTCAGTTAAATATGATTCAAACCATTTTAATGCAGTTCCCTGAATCCCAATATCATATTCAAGCCTCTTTAATAGGATAAAGGATAAATAGGAAAAGAATGGAAAAACCTAGAGACAAGCTGTTTTTTCCTGATGGAAGTAGATGTCCTGACGTACTCTTTATTTTGGTAGTTTTGGTGTTTACATAGTCATAAAGGACAATATTCTGTGACTCTTCAATAACAATACAAATGCTCGAAGATGCTGGTACTGAAGGGCCTTTCTTTTCAGAAAGCGGCTGGCATCCAATGAGTTAAAAGTTGTTGGATTCATAATCAGTTTTCAGGCAATTTTAGTTAATTACAAATCAGAAACATTTACTTTAATGGTTTGGTTTTTGAAAAAATGCTTAAATGTAGCTGTTTTGTACCTTTTTCAGGTATACTACTGGAGAGATCATAGCCTCCATAAAAACAACCCTGATCACATGGAGAAAGACATTCTCAACTTTAGTGGGAACCACACCCACGGCATACTACCCGGTCTGAGCCCCTTTAGTGCCTACTCATTTACTGTACAAGTCTATAACAGCAAAGGAGAGGGTCCCCCGAGCACAATGCAGCATTTTAAGACACCGGAGGGAGGTAAGAAAATAGGTCTACAACTATAGATGTTGTGGTTTCATAGTTGGAATGTAAGTTTAGTTAAAACTATCATCCCCTACGTTCAATAACTATTTGTTTTACTTTATTTAGTTTAAAACCTTGTTTTTTGCAGAACTCAGTACATTTTTGACTTGTAAGTCATTTGATTTAATATTTCTTTCATAATTTTAAAGATGCCATTTCATACAAATTTCAGGACTTTGAGGTTATTTCTTAAGTATTAACCTGTAATATGTAACATTTTATATCTAAAAAACGTCAGGAAACACTGATTAACAGACCTTTCTATCTGTCTGCATTAAAATTTGTCTGGTTTCGTTAGGCTTCGAGCAGCAGCTCGTTCATATTCATTATTCGAATTTGCTGGACTCAGACTGGCTAGCAAACTAGCCTATGAGAGCAAGGTATACTGTTTCTTGCCCCGCTGAGCATGGCAAGGTCAGACGTTCTCTCTTCCTGTTTGCTAGTCTAATGCACCATCTTTTAGCAAGCAACATGCTAGGCGTGGTTTCAACTGCGGGAACTGCCGAACACTAACGAACAAAGGAGTTGTGACGAAACAGATACAGGCCGTTCTAACTTGGGAAAACTCGGATGTTATCGCCACCTGCGTAGTTTGAGAGATTAAAACTGAAAGAGAAGTTTTCACACCCACTATGAAGGTTAGAACACCTGTTGAGCTAAAATATTCAACAGAAACCTCAGGAAAAACGTTTTTAATGGAAGAGCCTCTTTAAAGCACAGACTGTAATAAATACTATGAAGAGGCACACTCCCCCTAGAGGCTGACTGAAGTACATTAGCAACGTTTCTTTTTGATTTTGGAGATTATGAATTCCATAAATCTCCAATGCCAGTATATATCTGCCTTTCTCTTCCTATTTTTTTCCATTATTTTATGAAACTCACACAAGTTCATGGTTTTTTTGTCTTGCAGTTCCTGGTCCTCCTGCATCTCTGATAGTCACTGAGACAAATGTGGATTCTTTAACTCTTCAATGGAGTCCCCCCCTTGAACATAATGGAGACATTACTGGCTACACACTTAAATATCTGCCAGGTGAGTCTTTTTTTAAATGCATGGATCTTTTGAGGAAAACAAGAGAATTTAGGAATGTCACCCTCCCTTATGTAGTTTGCAGTTTTTAATGCCATTCTTTCTCATGTCACTCATTCTTTTCAAGTTTTTTTGATCAATATTAGGAAATCATAAAAGTTGCCTAAAACATTTAATTTTTCCTCACAAATACAAGACAGATTAACAGATCAACTTTAATCGCCCTTCCTTATTTTTCTTGAATCCTATACTTCTGATATCCAAATCCCACCCTCCCTTACTATTCTTACCATTTATACCCCATCTACAACATTCAATTTCCCTCATACATCAATTCAACTATCCAACTTTCTCCCCTCATCCCATCATTGTTGTTGTCCATCCCTCATGCCTGTAGTCAATAACTCCAATGAACTGGGCCCAGAGGAGGAGCTGGCTCTGGCCGCCAATGAGACCTCAGTCACTTTGCCCAACCTCAAGTACAGCAAACGCTACAAGTTTGTTTTGAATGCAAAAACAAGCAAAGGAGCAGGCCCAGCCATTTCTCGGGAAGTTGTCGCCACCATGGATGAAGGTAAGTCATCAGGTGCAGACAGAGTAGAAGACTGCAAGAAACAAACAAACAAGCAAGTAATCAATAGATAGATAGATAGATAGATAGATAGATAGATAGATAGATAGATAGATAGATAGATAGATAGATAGATAGATAGATAGATAGATAGATAGATAGATAGATTAAACCCTCCAAAAGCAATATTTTATTTACTAAATTATTGTAGAATAATGGAAATACAAAGATACATTTTTATGGCTTTTAACTGCTATTATTTCTCATCTAAACTGATTTCTTCATGAAATAAAACTGAGTTTCCTAAAACACTGATTTTTTGTACCCAAACTGAAAATATCAGGTCATAAAAATGGCCCTCGTGATATTTCTCATCGGTTTTGCACTATTGTTTTGAAGTCTTGAGACTGTCATCATGGAAACCATTATTGATGTGCGAGGCCAAAGCACAAAGTAGTGTGAGTACAATTTTCTACATTGAAACAGTCAACTGAAACAAACTCAGTAGGAAAATGGTTAGAAAGGTCATAAATACTGATTATTGGGTCATTTTCATGTCTGCCTTCCCAACAATCAGAAAGTCAAAGCGTGCCATTTGAAAAAAAAATCTGTTTAAAACTTGAACTATTCTGAGAGCAGAGACCAAAATAAAGCTTTGTGCACTGAGAAAAAGCACTGCAGCCTGTTTAAGCTGTGATATCAACACAGCTTTGTTCTGTGTTTTCAGACTGCTGCTTTATTATCAATGAAGCAGCTTTAGGAGCAGCATTAAAATCTGAATTATATTTAGACAGTTTCTGTCCAGCTGAGCTTAACGAGTTAACACAAATTATAGCTTCTTCTAAACCATCTACTTGTATGTTAGATCCTGTTCCAACCAGAGTTTTTAAACAGGTTTTCCTGTTGACTAACACATGGATATACGACATAATCAATATATATTTAATAAATGGATATGTGCCTAAGGCCTCGAAGGTTGCTGTAATTAAACCTTTACTTACGGTGTGTACAGTGTGTAAGAATTTGACAGTGAAATACTCACACAACAGTCTAATGTCCCACCGATGTTGAAAATAAAGTCACATTGCAACAGATCTCGATCTCAGCCAGCTGGGTGGTCGCTAGTTTCTGTCATTTTAAAGATGCTGTTCAAGACCGGAATTATTATTTACACGTCCAGACTTACATGAATCATATGTGAGTCTGCAAGGTCACCAAGTCTTCAACACAAGCAGCTGTAATTCCACAACAACCAGGAGCAAAAAGTAAGAAACCACTGCATCCTTTCAACTGAGCAGCCGAGCAGCACGTGATGGGGCGTTCAAACACACTTAGGAAAACTCAATGCAGAACAAATAGGCCTTCGAACGTTCCCAAAAATTGAACAAATACAAGTGAAACTAAACAATAATCAACATCAGAATTGGCAACACAGCAGAAAAATCAGGGAAGGGAGGGGATGAGTGGCTGAGATGTTTTTTTTTTCTACATGAACTGTGGGACTCAGATGTGACAACAAGGTCTAATTCTTAAATACTGTACCTTTAAGAAACCTTATCTTGATCCAGGATCTCCAGGTAATTATCAAACTATATCCCTTCATCTAAAAAATTCTGGAAAAGATAGGTGCAAAACAATTATGTGATCATTTACACAATAATAATCTTTAAATAGATCCCAATATCTTACTGAAGAGGCTTGAATATGATATAGAAATTCAAGGAACTGCATTATAAAGCTGAGGGGCGGCTGTGGCTCGGCGGTTAGAGCGGTCGTCCTCTAATTTGAAGGTTGGGGATCGATCCCGGCTTCCACTACCACATGTCGAAGTGTCCTTGGGCAAGACACTGAACCCCATGTTGCCCCCCGGTCTGCATATCGGGTTGTGTGAGTGTTAGCCCCTACCCTCTCCCCCCAGTTTACATATCGGGTTGTGTGAATGGGTGAATGCAAAACCTTGTAATGTGAAAGCGCTTTGAGTGGTCTGAGTGACTAGAAAAGCGCTATACAAATACAGGACATTTACCATTAAACTGTTTTAAATCATTTTTAACTGAAAGATTTCCATTTGTTTATGTAAATAATTAATCTGTACCAAAGTCAGTCATGGAGTTCCTCAGGGTTCAGTGCTTAGACTGATCCTCTTTACAGATTGGTAAAATTATTATAATTATTATTATTGAATTATTATTAAATTTTTATGCTGATGATACTTAGTTATATCTATGACTGATGAGACCAACCAGCTATATAGATTCCAAGCTTGTCTTAATAATGTAAAATCATGGATGACACTTAATATTTTGCTTTTAAATTCAGACAAGGCAGAGGTTGTGACTCTTGGTCCTCAGAACCTAACGAGCTGTGTAGTCAGTTATTTACTTTGGATAGCATTAATTTGGTCTCCAACAAGAATGTAAAGAACCTGGGTGTTACCTTTGACCAGGACATGTCCTTTAGTTCTCATATAAAGAATGTTACCAGGACGGCCTACTTCCACCTGCATAACCTTGCTAAAATTAGGAGCATTCTGAATCAAATGGATGTAGAAACATTAGTTCATGCATTTATTACGTCTAGACTTGACTATTGTAATTATTTATTATCAGGATATTCTAATAGTGCTGTTAAAGGCCCCCAGCTGATCCAAAATGCTGCTGCCAGAGTTCTGATGAGAGCTAAAAGGAGAGATCACATTTCTCCAGTTTTAGCGTCACTTCGTTGGCCCCCTGTAAAATCCAGAATAAAGTTAAAATTTTTAGTTTTTATGTATAAGGCCTTGAACAACCAAGCTCCATCTTATACAGTGAAACACCACCCTGTGGACAGGTTTTGGACAAACCAAGCATTTTTACTACTTATATAACCCCTCTGGAGCGGACACGCTTTTCAGGACAGCTGACTTTTTTGTCCACCCAAAAAATAAAATCGGTGATAATTCACCCCGCAAACGGTCAGTGATCACGGGTCCCTCTGCCTCGGCACACTTGTTGCGGACCAGGAAGTCCCTGAGTTACTGCCACCAGCCATTAGCACCTGCTCTCAAGCCATTGCGTGTGCCAGTGACCTGGGAACACAAGCCTCCTCAACCAGATAACTGGAATTTGCAATGAGATGAACAAGCAACTGGTAGCCAAGAGCCAAGTGCAACGCCACACAGACTACAATGGACTCTTTTTTTTTAAATGACAGTTTCAGCATCATGCCAGTTTCTTCCTTGCTTAAACAATGTAAATGTTGGTCAAGAGTATTTTCATAATAAACGTTAAAAAAAAACCTGACAAATTTCCATTGAAGTTGAGACATATTCAGAAGGAGATTTGACCATGCGCTAGTTCCTAAAATAAGCTGTTGTACTGAGGAAATGTCTGTAACAATGGTTCACAGACATTCCTAGATGACAGGACACCCAGACACCTTATCCCTCTGGGGCAGACACCCCACTATAACGGACAAAACACTCACACAACCCGATACGCAGATCGGGGGGCTACATGGGGTTTAGTGTCTTGCCCAAGGACACTTTGACATGTGTCAGTCGAAGCTGGGATCGATCTAACAACCTTCAAATTGGAGGATGTCTGCTCTAACCGCTGAGTCACAGCCGCCCCATCTCAAAATATATGTCAAAAGTAAAATTTTAAACTTTATTCCAGATTTTACAAGGAGTGAAGTGACTAAATCTTGAGAAATGTGTTCGCTTCTTCTAACTCTCATCAGAACTCTGGCGGCTGCATTTTGGATCAGCTGGAGGCCTTTAACAGAACTATTGACATATCTTGATAATAAAGAATCACAATAGTCAAGTCTAGAAATAATAAATGCATGAACTAATGTTTCTACTATCTCGCCAAGTTAATTAAAATTCTTCTACTTGAGTTAAATCAAGGAGCCAGAAGCCATTTTGTTTATAGACAAGACATTTCTCCAGCCTTGCCTGTTTGGCGGTGATCAGAGGGCCCAGTGGTGCCTGTGTCTGGCAGCTTCACCTCTGTCAGTGTGTGACCTAGGGCAGCTGTGACTACAAGGTGTAGTTTATCACCACCAAACATGTAAGTGTGTTTGTGAATGGGTGAATGACAAATTGTAGAGTGTTTTGGGAGTCATCTGTCATAAAAATGTGATATACAAGTACATGCCATTTATCGTTTTTCTTGAGTTTTAAATTAATCACTTTTTCTCACTGACAGTGAATAATCATTATTTTTCTTTCTCTTATGTTCTAACGTTTAATAACTTGAAGATCCATTGGTGACATTTTTTATAAACAGATTATGAAAATCACTATAGTTGCAGCCTGATTGTTGCATTAGTGTTTTAAATGCAGAATCAAATGATTTTAAAGCTTTTTGTTTTGTGTTAAGCACTTGCAGATTTTATTTATGGCTTTATTCCTTGTATATGTATATAATTGCACCCAGCTGTATTTGCTATATAAGATAACTCATGCTTCTGTGAATCTCCTTGTCAGTGTGACACAGCATGGCCTCTTAAATGTCTCATTAAATCTGAAGTGACAACAGTTGAGGGGTGTAACAGCTCGATATGACCCTTGTCTTTTTGTTTCCATTTGTCCAGTTTCCCCCTTTAACCTTGCATAGCATACGTCATGTCTAGGCAGTTCTTATTTTGCAAACAGAGCAATATGTGGAAAACAAACGTGTCCTCCTCTTTAAGCACATTCACCTTGCCTCTATGAAATTCTTTGACCCAATATAAAATGTTTGAGTTCAAAGCCACAAAGATAAAGATGCAGTGTGACATGTGCCTTTTGGTTTCCATGTTACAACACTGGATGAGTCTGTTCAAAGGGGTCACTTGCTTTTTTCCCTATTCTTGTTGAAATTTTTGACCATCATATACCTCCTCCTATTGGTTCTGCCTTCTTGCTGCATGGCAAGGGTTTGCCTGGCGTGCTAATGAACTCTATGCTTATCACTCAGTGTGTGTCGTGTCTGTCCTTGTTGTAAGACATATGAGCATATGTCGTGTGCATGCTTGTGTGTGCTTTTGGTGTGGCACCATCTTTACCCTCTTGATATTGTTTGCAGGAAACACCCAAACCACTCGTCCTAATGCACGGTCTTCTCCTCATCATCCTCTCCATAAGGGTACAGACTTAGTTGTGATCTTAGTAAACTGAATGTGTAATTTGAGTTTTATTGTATTCTTGGGACAGTGTTCTTGTTGTTGTTGTATAGGTTCTAGCTTCGCAGATTCTATACTCAAAGCATGTAACAAAAAGTAAAGCCAGTTGCTCACTGGGCTGGAACTGTTGGAAATTAGACACAAAATTTTGAGAGAATAGAAAATTCAAAGCTGGACTCATACTGAATTGGTAAGTGAGAAACTTTTGCAACAAGTTTTAGATATGGCAGGCTCATCTGGGGGATATGACACAACTTTGACAGTTGCATGACTGTTAAATTTTCTTGTTGCAAATTTAGTCAAAATATGTCTTGATTTTGTCTCAATGTGTTTGCAGGTCAACCTTATTTTATTTGAAACTTGGTTGCCAACTCCTCCCAAAGTAATCTCACATTTCTTGCACTTTCAATGTCAGAAACTAAATGAAGAATTAAATGAGAATGGTTCAACATACATCCTAGATGCTCTGTAACTCTGTGGTTATTTTGAGGGAAACGTTTAGTTTAATTTGTCTTGCAAATTTTCAAACATGTTAAACATTCCAGAGATACAAGAGTGAGGCCCTGTGACTCACATGATAAAACTGAGAACGCTCTCAATCATTTTGAGACATTTTGGAAACTCTCTTGTGAATGCTGTTTGAAGTTTTACCAACAGCAGTAGCAACCCAGTGAGACACTAGCTTTAGGCATTTAATTATGAGGAATTAAACAGGTACACCTTGACGATTGTTTTTTTTTCTTTGTGTGCACAGCGCATCCTGTGAGTCCATTTGCTAACGTTAGCGCCTCGCTTCAAGAAGATGGGGCCCTGATCAGTTGGGAGTACTGGGGCCCAGAGAAAAACGTTTATGTAGAGTACATAGTAGATGACAGTAAGCAAAATTTCTTGCAGTTTTAATGCTCAGGTGTGAAAAGACATCTACTTCATTGTTGGCTCATGCAGGTGAATAAAAATATTGGCATTAAACATGCTAAGTCCTGCCAGCACATCTAGATTTGATAAAGTAACCCTCTTTTGATTAGTCTGCAAAGTATCCAATTCTGGTTATTGACCAGAATTGTATTCAATTCCAGCAATGGTGGTACTGGAAATATATAGAACCTTTCTTTTTGGGCCTGCTGAGTTTGAATGAAGAGCTTCTTGTTGTTTTTATCCACCTGTCATGAGATGAAAAGTACTGTGGTGTGACTCTCTCTCATCTATTGTTTCATTCATTCATTCATTCATTCATTCATTCATTCATTCATTCATTCATTCATTCATTCATTCATTCATTCATTCATTCATTCATTCATTCATTCAGTTAGAAAAACATCATAACAGTGCTTCACACTCATAAAAAACACACAATCCAGTGATCATCAGTCATGAAGTAGTATATTAAGCTCATTTACACATTTGTGTGTGTGGTGGCCCTCATAGCACATATGCAGGCAAAAAAATCAAAAGAAGAAATCTTCAATAATGCAAGCACCCACTGAGCATCCAGAGGACAAACATAAATGTGACTTAAAGTGGCCTAAAAAGTCAGTATGCTCAGATGCTGACAGACAAATAGTTGCATCTTTAACCTTTAGTTTTTGCAATCTGTTTTGGAACAAAAAATATATATTGTTTGTGCTTCTAAAAGTCTGAAATTTTACTTTCACTGGTAACAACAAGAAGGTATAAAATATACATAGTTGTTGCCATGCTAAAGTGGAGCTGCATTCACAAAGCATTATTATAATTGGCATTCAACAGTGGAGAGTCTAGTTACAGCTTATTTTGATGTAGATTAAAAATTCAGTAACCAGGTTGTGAGTAGGATCCATAGTGAAAATAATTAATTTGAATACTCTATAATTGGTGATAGAAGAAGGCAGAACTGAGTAATTGAATTGTTTAAGTTTCCTGAACATGGCAGACCTCTAATTACATAAACTGCAAAATCCTGATGCTTATATACCAACCAGAATGAAATTTGAAGGGTCAAAATTTGTTTCTGAATCATCAGCAAGTAAAAACCTGGGCCCTCATTTATCAATCATTCGTACGCTCAGATCTGTGCGTATTTCGTGCGTTGGAACAATTCTACACATCGTGTGGTATTTATCAATTTGTACTTATGCATAGAAATGTTCCTAAATATAAGTACAGCTCTGGTCGTACACACAGCATCTAGTGGTAGAACATGGAACCAAAATTCTGAAGGTCTCAGTCACCCAAGCTTGTTCCTGATCCACAAATTATCTCTCAAGCAATTAGAAATTATGTGTGTTAATAAACAGCTTTGTCGCATAATTGGTGGTCAACCTTATAAAGATAGAAGTATTTGAGATTGTAGGATGGCTGATCTTCTATTATTGGAGGATTTGGAAGAGCATGCATCCCGGAGGGAGCGTGTTCTCCGTGACTGTGCAGATGCTGGGTGAGCGCACGCGGCTCCTGAGCAGATAGCGCTTTCCAACTAAACAGCACATTAATTGATCACAAAAAAGCCTGTTTCAAATTGTAACTAGCTTATTTATTCATTATGTGTGAAGCACAAGCAGCAACTGCTCCTTTTTTTTCTATAAGAGCCTTTATTGCACCCTCTTTACGGACAGATGGCTCTTGCATCTGATTGACTGGCTGCTGTTCCTCAAGTGTAACAGGATGACAGCTTCTGTTTTGAAATAAATTGGATAGGTCAATTATTTACCTGTCTCCAAGTGCCTAATTGTTTCCTTTATTTATATATAAAGAGCACACCAATTCTAAAATAAAAAGTGGCTCCTTGTTTTATCTGGTTAAGAAGGATGTGTTTCACTTTAAATAATAAAAATGAAAATTTTGACTTATCTTCATTGTGGACACTGGATGGTCCTGCGTGTTCTGTTGGTGAAGATGTGTTTTCACTGTCCCCGTGTGCAGTAACACCAGTCAGAACAACAGCTCCAATTATGATGGAAACATGTCTGTCAAATGCGGACAGCTCTGTGGTATTCTGTCCACTTCCTGTAGCGGCTCTGAACCTTCTGTGCTCTGCTACATATTTTTTGTGTGTATTTTTATGTTGAAACATTTCTTTTTTATTTCTGAAGGGCTCCTCTGTTCCAAGCGCATTAATCGCATCTGCAACTCTCTCCAACGCTGTAATTTTTCTTTTATTGGTTTCTACCAAGCTGAGAGAACCAAACAGCACTTGTTGGTTCTGTTCCACTTCTGCAACAAGTACCTTGATCTCGCTGTCACAGAAATTTATTTATTGTTTATTTTACTCTCTTGGCCATTATTTTAGGGATTTCCTGTATGAGCTTTGAAGGAAGTGCTGTTACCAAATATAGCTAATTGAGGGCGTTTCTATATGCAAACGACTGTGAACAGGCACGAGGACCTGAGTACGCACCAGTGGGATCTATCAACACGGAGGAGTGTACGCTATGAGTGGCCACCGCACATTTGATAAATCAGACTTTTGACTGTATGTACGAACATTCGAAATTTCAAGCGTAGGATAGAATAGACAGTTTCTACAAACGTTTGATAAATGAGGAACCTGGACCTTTTGAGAAAAATTGGAGAATTTTAACATTTCTATGCCTTTTCAGGTACTTTTTCAAGCCAGTTTTTGAACTACAGCTGTTCTTGAAGATACTCATGAATCTTTGGAACATAGTCATCCTAAAGATGCGTGTAAACTACTATCTACAAACACAGAGATTTAACTTTGTTAAACAGTAAAGCACATTTGTAAAATCACAAACATGTTCTAGAAATGAAAATATCTAACTTGACTCATCTTGAACTAACAAAAACACAGAGTACATGTCAACGGCTAGAGAAGACCTTTGAACTTGTTTAAATTTTCTAACTGCAGACTGTTTTGAGGTGACTTATAATAATAATAATAATAATAATAATAAACTTTATTTATATAGCACCTTTCACAGATAAAAATCACAAAGTGCTTAAAGGCAACAACCACGGTATATAATTGTTTTCTTCCAAACTGCATATCTAAGCACTCAGTCACTTTAGCACAACCTTTGCAGTGTTTATGAATAGTTATTTGTAGCTTTATATTTTACTTATGTTATGTTCAAGTTATGTGTGCACTGTATAGAGAAGCTTCAAATCTCACTGTACTTTGTATAGTGACAATAAAGGCTTTCAATTCAATTCAATTTCAAAATGGAATTTCATCTCTGAATGAACTCACCTTAGATGCACAGTTGACAAATCTGCTGCAACTGTGTGATGCTGTCAAGTTAACACAGACCAGCATCTCTAAGAAATGTTTCTGATACCTTCTTGAATCTATGGCACCAAGGAATTGAAGCAGTGCTTAAAGTGGAAGTGTTGGAAATGGACCTAAATGCAGTCAGAACTTGAAGAGGCGGGTGTGTATATAAATACAGAAACCAGTCGACCTATTTCAAATACTGCAGGGGTCACCCCAACCAAAAGCTACACATGAGAAATATTACACTCACCTACATACTTGAAGCTATGCTTCAATGAGTCATTCATATCTTCAGCAACAGCTGTGGTTCTGAGACTCTCTGGAAAATGTACATAAAAAGAGCAATGCTAATATTCAAGGGTTTTCTCAAAAGTCAATATTTTGATCAAGATTCTGCTCCACTGACTTTAAATGCTTAAACTTAATTTTGGTTGCATATAATTACTGTGTGATAAATTTAGGGGTTGCTATCATACTATATGATTATTTCTTCGCTAATCTGTGTCTTTGTATCCAGTCTAAATTTTCACTTGGTAAATTAATTTTTTGGATTTATGTGGGTTATTTAAAGCTGCTATTGAGCTTTGACGGCCACCACATACATATGCATTTCATACATATCCTAGTAGATTATTTTTAGAACTCCTTGAAAATATATGATTTATACAGTGTAATACTACATCAGTAGATCTTTTTTTATTTAAACAGCCATGTAACCACCATGTAACAATTTCCACGGCCCTTTTTAAGATGTGCTCACTCGCTCAAACATGCGTCTCTTCATCACGTCCCTTCTACAGGTGAAGGGGGAACGGAGTGGCAGAAAGAGCTTGTGAACGGCTCTCAATATGTTAAGCTGAAAGGCCTAAAGGTTGGCTTCTCCTATAGGGTGCGAGTGGTGGCCAAGGGTCACTACGACCAGCCTCTCCACTCCGAGGAGCTTTTTGTCACGCTCCCAGGTGAGGCACTCGTTTGGTTAAAAGTCTCCACCTTGGCCTGGCTGAGCTGTACCATGGATCATATCAGGAACTGTGTAGAATTCTGTGTACACTTGTTTAAATTTAGGTTTATTTAGTGTAACTTTAACTTTTTGCAGTTGAGAGATTATATAACATTATATAGCATTGTGCATGACATTTTGGTTTAAATTCAACATAATTAATGTCACTTTTGTACTGTAGTTTTGCGGTTCACTTAAATTGGACTTTCTAATATAGAAAATATAGTTCATAAGAGCTTTTATACCCAACTTCTTGTCATTTGCTATTAACTTGCCTATTTTTGTATGAATGTTGTCTTTGTGTGTACCTGTCACTGCTTGTATGCTTTTATTCTTTATATATATATATATATATATTCTATATATATTCTATTATATATGACTACTGAAACAATAAAAGTCATTGCTAGCACCAATGAACAGCGTTGCACTCATAATCTAATTGCTATCACATCGGCCACAATATGGTTCAATTCTTTCAGCTCATAATCGGCACTGAGAGAGAAGGAACAAAAATATTCTAGTCACAAATGTTTTTTTGTTTGTTCTTCTTTGGCCAGCTGTGGCAAGTAGACAGGTGGACATCGCCACTCAGGGATGGTTCATTGGTCTTATGTGCGCTATTGCTCTGCTTATCCTGCTCCTTCTCATTATCTGCTTCATTCAGAGGAATAAAGGAGGGAAATATCCTGGTGAGTCACAGCATGCACATGTATGAACCACTCTAGCAATGTTTTAATTTTTTTTCCCTTATAGCACCCTGTGTTTTAATGAAATGAATTTCAAGTACAGTATATTTTTCTATAGCCATAAAAAAGTATACCCAAGTCATTACTTAATAAACAAAACCTAAGCAAAAATGGAATATATGTGCAAAAACACTAAGTCCATTATGGATGTTTCCATGAAATTTAAGCTGGAAAGTGATCAAATGGACTTCATGAACTGATCATCAGCTGATGTGATTGCCTCTACAAAAGCAGAAATTTTGGCAGTTTGCTATTCTGGTGTGTTTTAACATAATATTAATCCATATATTAATAATGTGTTACTGCATTCTTTTTAAAGAGAAGAAACTGTCTTGTACAATCCCTTCCCACAAAAAAGTCTCCATATTGATGTGAGAGACTGATAAAGTCACACAAAAAATTACCATGTGAAGTTATTTAAAGGTGGTTCTACAAGCGGAAGCATTGAACTAGCATTGCGTTAACACACACCTGTATGCTCTAGACTGACAAAATGCCCAAAGTTCAGCTGTTATAGAAGTATAACACCTGCTAATAAAAAGCTGATTAGTGGCACATGGCTGCATAGTAAAAATAAACCTTTACAGTTTATTTCCACACCACTGATTAAAAGAAAAAAAAAGTTTTCATTTTGTTTATTGAGTGTGTTTATTTGTCCAAATTTGTTATTTTTTATCTCACAGTCAAAGAAAAGGAGGATGCACACACAGACCCAGAATTTCAGCCAATGAAAGATGATGACTGTACATTTATGGAATACAGGTGAGAGAAGTTGCCTTTCTTCTGGAGTCTACCCCCCACACCAAGCCCATTTTGACCCATCAACCCCTGCCTCATGCCCTCTTTTGTCTGGCCCAGATCTGATCTCTTGGGCTCAACACGTCCTTCTTTTTCTCAGACTTCTCCGTTAAATCACCCACATCCATCAATAACAGAAAGTACACAATGACCGTCTACAGCAAAGAAGCACAGGATTTGTCTTTATTCTGGTTTGTGGGACGTTTTTTGCTGGGACTCTTGATGTGACATTGGGGAGTTATTTGGGACAAAGGATTCTTCAGATCTAGGAGATTTAATGTTTCAAAGGTTTAAATATGACTGTTAAGCTTAACTGATTCCAATCATTAAACTTCGACCAAATGATAACCTCATAACCACTGTATGTACAGCGCAGTATTAACAGTTTTCCTGTAGAGCTTAGGTACAATACCTTGATAGGACAGAAATGCACTAAACTACTAACTTCCAGCAGTTATTCAGCTATGCTTGCCAACATCTTCTTTGTGGGCTGCATTTCCAATTGACCTTTCACGGAGTCCCACCCCCCTTAGTTACTGTTGCTACGTCCGACAAAAATGATCAGCGTGACAAATTATCATGACTGGAAGAGGTATTTCAGTGCGTGTTAGTGATCTTTTCTGGAGCAAAACCTTCACCACATTCTCCAAATGGAACCAGCCTTGATCTCCTTTCTCTCTGCAGATCAGCTCTGCCAAGTGGCATCCGTCCACTCGCAGCCAGCCTCCCTCGCAGCCGGCAAGCACTCCCAGCTGCCATCAACCTCTAAAGCTCACCCCCTGCGTCACCCCCACCAGTCGACAATCCAAAGCTGGCTCACGCTCATCCGCGGGTGGACCGTGCCACCTCTCGGGAACTTAGAACCAAGCTCCCCCTGACATCTAGTTAGTAGTTAGTAGATGTGGGCACACCACTTTATCATCTTGTTCGGAATTAATGTTTGTCGGACCTGTTCGCATACTAACGGTTGTGTGATTGGTCAATGGCCGTTTTGGGGGTGGGGCCAGGGAAAGGTCAATTGCACGGTAAGTTAAAAAAATCTAATAAAACAAACAAAAAATGGGGGAAATTAAGCACTTTAATCCTGTATACCTATCATTTTGGAATGTTGTTCTTATGTCGATTTAATGTTGATTTATAAGATCTTGTTTTTATATTTTTTATTATAGTCCTTTTTGTATGAAGACTTAAATAAAAATGTTTGATTTTATGCAGTTATGATTAAATAAATATTATGCACGGATATATAATGTTTGTTTTGCCCTAGGCAATAATGTGTCAAATGGAAATATTCTGCATATATAGACATACATTTTGTGGATGTATAATAACATTAAAAGCATCCTTGATGGACGGAGAGTTATGACTGTAAGAGCTGGTTATCAGAGTTTCTGACAAGCTCACTGCATTCTTTTTTACGTGTATTAGTTAGAATGGAAACGCTGTTATTTCTGTTATGCTATAAAGTCCACGAAAAGATCAAAACCAACAGTATTGTTGTCCATCGAAATGTGTGGTCCAACATACAGTATAACATTGTCCCATTGGATTTATTTAAAATAAGCCACGAAAATGCACTTTTATTTTACAAAAGATAAATCCTTTCTTTAAAAAAAGCTATTCAAAGTAGTTTTTGAAACAAATTTGATTCCAACCCAATAATGTGTTGGTGGCTGTTTTTGGCACCAGATTTGTGTTTTGATGCTAATATGTACCAATTATGTGCAATCCAAGATTATTGTATAAACCTGCAAGTTTCATTTACTACCGTAATTTTTCAAATATATTTGAATATAATAATGCCAAATGTATCATATCTGATATATCTAATTATAAAAGCTTTACCACTAACAGGATTAGTACCTTTCCAAAAAAGAAAGAAAAAAAAGTATTTTTCTGAACATAATTTCTGCCCTTTGGTGGATGAGCTAAGTACTTAATAATAATAATAATTCTTTATTTCAGACTCAATAAAAAGGTCCATAGCAAACATACAAAGTAGATAAAAAAGTACATAAAAAGAATATATACAATTAAGATGTATAAATACATTTACTTTTACATTTCATTAAAAAGACAGACTCATGTACCAGTGCTTCCAGATGCCAGATTTATACTTTGTGTGACTCTTTCCAGGATTTGTTAATGCCATTATAATGTTATTCTTGGCAATGAGTAGTCGACACATAAATCTATACTACTACTTAAAGTTGAAAGTGATCAAATATTTTTTATTATTATTATTATTATTGCTCTTGTATATTAGTATGCTTTCACTGAAGTGCCAGAATCAATCCATGATTCTAAGGCAGTTTCAGGGTTACTTTATGGAAAGCGTCCTTCTGATGATGTGTGCACTTCCGAGAAGAACAATCTTCTGGATTTCTTGGACTGTTGGATTTCCAGGGATCTGTTTCATTTTTTTTCCAGTCCCTTTTTGATGAGGCCAAGTGCACCTACTACTATTGTTGTTGTATTGTTGTTGTTTTCATCCCCCACATTCTTGTAACTTCTATTTCCAGGTCCTTGTACTTTGATAGCTTTTCAAGCTCCTTGATGGGATGGTCATGTCAATCATGAGGCAGGTCTTCTCTTCTTTGTACTTCATGATGATATCTGGTCTGTTGGCCATGATTTCTCTGTCTGTGTTGATTGGCATGTCCCATAATACTGTGATTTTATTGTTTTCAGTCACTGTTGGTGGTTGGTATTCATACCACTTATCTGCAGCTGATAGATGGAAATGCTTGCATATCTTCTAGTGGATGTACTGTAGCTTGCTGCCCTGTCATGCCTGTGGATGTAGTCAGTTTTGGCTAGAGTGGGGCAGCCTGAGAGAATGTGGTCAATGCTTTCTTCATATTGGCTACACATTCTGCACGTGGGGTCAGTTCCGTTTTTTATAATCTTGTGGTAGTCTAATCTCGTTGACAGGCTCTGGTCTTGTGCTGCTATCAACATTCCTTCAGTTTCTGCCTTCAGTCCTGCACTGCGTAACCACTGATGGGTTTGATCTTGTTCTACATCTGCTTTTTTTACTCTCAAGGGGTATTGTCTATGCATCAGTTTTTCCTCCCATATTTCTCTCATCCTCTTTTGGGCCCATTTCTTTGCCTCCCTTTTGGTCGTTTTGGCAAAGCTTGTTACTCTTTCTTACTCTTCTCTTGCCACTTCTGGGATGTTCAGTTTCTGTGCATATCTTATAGCTTCTTTTGTGTGAGAGCTTCATGTTGACAAATGAGGATCAGTTGGGCATCTTCTGTTGTCTCAAGGTAGGTTTTCAACCCCATTGTTGTTGTTTTGTAGGCCGTCTCAAGCTGGATGAGTCCTCTGCCTCCAATCTTTCTTGGTAGATACATCCTTTCAACATCTGCCTTAGGATGGTGCATTCTTTCAGAAATCTGCAATTTTCTGGTCTTGGTGTCTAGTTTCTTTGAGTTGCCAGTTGGTGGTATTAAAACTGTATGTAACCATGGGGACAGCTAAAGTATTGATGGCTTTGATCTTATTTGCAGCGTTAAGTTCACTCTTGATGGCAAGCCTGACTGTTTTGTAGTACTCTTTTTTTATCTTTTCTTTCATGGTAGCATGTTGTATTCCATCTCCCTCATTGACACCAATGTATGTATCCTCTTGATTGAGCTCCATTATAACAGTCTCTTGATCCAATTGTCTGTTTGATGTTGATGTGAGTTTTCCCTTTTTGAATGTAGCCTTTGCACATTTGTCAAGTCCAAATTGCAGGCAGATGTCATCACTTAAGAGCTTGACTATTTGCAGTAGTCCCTCCTGTTGGTTATCTTTTTTGGCATAAGTCTTCAGATCATCCATGTAAAAGAGGTGGTTGATCTTCTTACCTTGAACCTCATATCCATGTTCTCTGTTGTTTAGCATGGTGCTGAGTGGGGCTAGGCATAGGCAGAAAAGGAGAAGTGAGAGTGAGTCTCCTTGAAAGATACCGCACCTCACTTTTATTGGTCTGTCTTGACGGATCCTTCCTGATACGTGAGCATCATAGTGGTACTCCGTAATCCCATACTTGTCTTTATGAAGTTGATGAGTGTCGGTGACATTGTACTACTGTGAGAACATGATGCCTGGAATCAAGCAGCCTTATTCATTCACAGTGGAAATGATAGAGAAGAATCCAGGAGGCTACTTGTCTGCTTGTCTGCTGTTCGATTACTTTGATGATCCATGAGTGTGGTACACTGTCGAAGGCTTTCCATGCTGTACTTAGGTTTTTGTTCTTCCCCCCTGCTATCTTCCAGAATCATCATGTTTATCAGGAGTTGGTCCTTGCTTCCATAACTTCCTCTCTTGCAGCCTTTTTGTTCTAGTGGTAGTATGTTGTTGCTGTTGAGGACAACAATTATTATTGTCTAGGACAATTATTATTATTATTCACATAATAATACAATACTTTTATAAACAGCTTATTATGTGAAATAATTAATTGTATTAAATAATCTCTCTGCTTCACAATGTTTCTCATTCCCAACTCTCCAGCAGCAGTAGTATTACTCCTATTGTTACTTTTTCTCCAGCTTCTAATTGATTGATTGATTGATTGATATTTATTGATCCCTCTTGGGTAAATTATTTCTCTGCATTTGAGCCATCCACGACCAGGGGGCAGTTTCAGGGCTCAGTATCTTGCCCAAAGATACTTTGACACATAGCTAGTCGGGACCTGGTCGAACCCCAACCTCCCGATCAGAAGACGATCACCTTCCCCATTAGGTTATAGCCACCCCTGAAATATTTGGAATTCTATTGATTATACATTAAATTCAATATTCATAATTCACCATATAATTTGTTATGAACAGTTCAATTAAAACTAGTTTCCTGACTTTAAAGGGTTAATTAGTTTTCAAAGAGCATTATTGGTGTATGATTCTTTTAAATAAGAGCTCTGTCACAGGCTCAGTGATCTTGTTGACCCACATTGCAGGACTCAGACTCAGACAACCCTCCGGTGCAAACGTGACAAGGTTTATTATACAATATACATATATTTACAAGTGTGAAATGTGCTCAGTGATCAGTTGCGCCAGGGAGGGTCTCAGAACTGCAGGGGAGAGGTGAGTTAGTTCGTTTGCCACAGGGAGAGATGTGGAGATATTGCAGGGAGAGGAGAGATATGACTCACGGGAGATCTTGTGCTGGTGGTTCTCGGAAAGGGGGCAGGTCCAGTGCAGTGCTGTGCAGGGAGGTGGTGATTCTAGGTCGGGTGAGGACGCCGGAGGGAGGCAGACAGGGCTCAACAGGATCAGACGCTGGGACACGGGAAAGAACTCGGAAACACAAGGAGCAGGGTGACGATGTCCTGGGAAGAACAGGGTTAATTGCACACAAGGAAATATCAAAAGCGTGTCCAAAAAATCTCAAAAATGTCACTAGGAAATAATCACTAGGATTGGCACACGGCAGCTACCATGAAGGTTAACAACCAGGCCAAGAACAAGTGTCTTCCTCAGGCTTAAATACCACCCTGCTCCTCATCAGCGCTGATCGCCGCCAGGTGTAGATAATTTGCCTCACGCTCCAGCGCAGCTCCTCACGGAAAGTAGATGACTCACCCGACACAGAAAACACAGCACACAAACACTGAACCTGACAAGTTAAAACTGATTTGTTTCCCACAATATTGCTTCCAGTAGAGTTGTCAGTACATTAGTGGTTTTGGTCTTTTAAATAATGAAAATATATGGAAAGGCGCCAATCATCAACAATAGTTGAATAGGAGAGGGCCAAAAAAATAGGCATCACCTCACACCAGATTAGACAAAACAAAAGGCAAAGTGTACAAATAACATAATAGTGCCTTTGTGATAACATTTTACCTTCTACGCTTTCATTTTGCCTAGTCACATAAAAACATAACCCAACTAACTTGATCTGTTCTTGTGGTGACCACAGAAGGGAGATACAGGTGTCACTTTGTATGTCCACATCTATAAACAGCATATGCTCCCATTAGTCAAATAATGTCTCAGAATGACTGTGTGGGATTTCAGTGGGATGTGCTCTTTTGATCTTGGGGGTGCAGGCCTCATTAAAGGTAAGGGTAATAATGAGTGGGGGGTATATGGATACTGGGGTCCGTTTCAGAAAGCAGGTTATGTAACATAACTGGATAAGTTTGAGGGTAAGTTCAATTTTCGGTTCCAAAAACAGAGGAAAATATTTCAAGGTATGTTAATAAGCATAGCAACTTAATCACTGAACATAACCTGGTTTGTTCCAGAGAGGATTTTGAGCATGGCGCACCCTTTTGATGATGATCCTGTTCAGTGTTTGGAATAACTCCATTACTTTAAACTGAATAATTTAATTAATTATAATTTCAAATGTTACAACACTGTTATCATTAGTGATTGTAAAGTGCAGTGTGTCACTATAAATCAATAAAACAAACTGCATAATGTGATTAGACACACACAAACACATGGTTATATAGAAGCTGGGTGGATTGACCACAAAGCTGGACACTGTAGTCTCGCGGGAGTGCGCTTGCTTCTCATGCAGAGGACTGAGGTTTAATTTGCATAATTCAAGGAATTAGTTTTTTTAGTGACGCAGTTCGCAATGTTCTTGTGTTTCATCTTGACTTGGTACAGAGTTCTTCTGGCTCCAGAAGGATTGCATCTGATTAAACAAGGAGTCAATATATGTCTACGTCAATTTACAATATTATTGTGCCCTTAACCACATTGGTGTCAAAAGAAAGTAATTTTTAAAAGGTTATTCTAAATACCAAAAAACATTTTAAATTAGACATATCCTCCAGCACCCTATAACCCAAAGGGTAGGAAAATGAATGAATAATTAAAATCAGGAGAGTTGAGAGTTATGATATCTGTTAAACTCACACATTTACTTTCTCTTTTGCTGCTGCAGCTGTTTTGCTTTTCTTTATAATTTTTAGATTGAATTCTTCATAAGCCAGCATCAAGATTTCCAACTCTGCTTCTGAAAAATATGCTACCCTTTTTTTCCCCTTCACTTTTCATTGTGACTCATGAATTCGGTGATCCATTGAGAGGGTCCATCGGAGGGTCTCCGATCTCCAGTTAACAAGGAGTAGGCTGATTAACCAGATTCTTATCAGGAGTTCTGGAACCGACATACTCAGACTAAGCAGGTTCTTGGTTGATTAACCATGAGTTCAGGGTTTAACAAATGGTAAGTTGACCAACCTCTCTGGAACAGACCCCTGGTGTCATTGTGGAGAAAAACAATTGCTGTCATCAAGTTTAATATTTGCTCATGAAGCCTTCATCATGTTAAGCGCTTGTTATAGTCCTTCCCTGTAATGTTCTACAGCTGTCCTCTGTCACTTTCTTGCATTAGATGTTTTTGCATATTATTTATTGTATTTAATCTGAATGAGTTTCTGACATTATGATGGCTTTATGATCATACTTCATTAACTTTAAACTCATGGAATGTTTTAAATTTTGTGATAGCAAAGAAGACTTTTGGTGTCACTTTACAAAATACCCTTAAAAAGATTACCCAATTCTTTATTAACAAGTAATTAGTAATTATTAATT
Source organism: Pachypanchax playfairii (assembly GCA_006937955.1). Lineage (NCBI taxonomy): Eukaryota > Metazoa > Chordata > Actinopteri > Cyprinodontiformes > Aplocheilidae > Pachypanchax > Pachypanchax playfairii. The sequence goes on from SSNP01000285.1 coordinate 234,105, forward strand.
AGTTTGTAAATGCATTTTTAATGCAATGATAAACATTCATAAACCATTTGTAAATGTTGATCAAAGGCTGTACTTTTATTTATTCAGATATATGTAATTTTTTTTAGTTGATCATCTTACTTAAAGTCTCTTGTTCGTTTTTTCATAACCCCCTACTATTGTTGTTACGAACTAATCAATAACTTAATCATAGAGTGTTAATAACCCATTTTTTAAATAGTCTTGTTGTAAAATGGTACCATAATTTCTTTGCAAATTTTACATGCATTTTTCCAAGTTGTGATTATTTTCATGCTTGCTTTAGGTAGGTGAGTGGGAGTGTGGGATGGGGGGTCTGGCTAAAAAACTTGCTTTCCAAGTTTCATTCATTTGTACTGGCTCTTGTGTTTTCTTTTCCATCACAATTTCTGTCATGCAAGGAGAGAATGCTTTTGTCACATAGCACATTTTTGCCACCTACATATTTGGTTTCAAGGGGAATTGTTCCAAGAAAACAATGCTTGCGCTTTATTCCCCTGTTGCCTGATAGAAACCAAGTAATCATGCATAGTTTTGGCTTTTTTAGACAGAGATCGGGTCAAAATGAAATGTAATATTGTGCATTATTTTTTCACATGGATAAAGTAATTACTGGAACTTGCATGCTCCATCTAAAAAAGTGATCACTAATCTAACTGTTGCATCTATCACTTCATCTCACCGGTAAACATCTGCATGTTGTTTTCTCCTTCAGTGACAATGAAGATAACAAACCATTAAAAGGGAGCCGCACACCATCTAATGGGACAGTTAAGCGAGAAGACAGTGACGACAGTTTAGTTCACTATGGGGATGGAGAAGATGGACAGTTCAACGAAGATGGTTCCTTTATTGGCCAATATAGTGGGAAGAGTTCCTGCAGAGACAATGCTGAGTTCCCAGAGAGCTCAGAGCCCACACTTCCCATAAATGGCATGAGCTCCTTGAACTCTTTTGTGTAGCTCTAGCCTTTCATTTAGATATTTACCACTCACACTGCATGGCTTGATGATCATACATCCCAGCTGCAGCCACAATCAAATAAACTGAGGAAAAATGTTTATGTTTTTGCTTAGAAACCTTTAAGATGATTTTGAGGGCAAATTTAATGGACTTGGCAGAATAAAAAGCAAAAAGAGCTCATGAATACATCATATAGACAATATTTCCCAAATGTTATTAACTCTTTGATATTAACACATCTCATCAGTAGTGATCCTTGCTACCAACCACCCAGCTGTACATGGCTCTCAGCAGAAAGTTGTAGGGATGCACCAGCGCTGACCACCACTAACTTGATGTGGAAATGAGCAGTCTACAGCTCTGCTGATTTATTTTTTAGAACGCTCATGTGCCCCCAAATAGATTGCACCCTGAGTGGTTGCTCACATTGCCCATAGAAATAACCGCCCCTGCATGTTGCAACCCCCCTCAGAAGTCTTCTGCTAAAACAATTCAATGCTTTTCTATTTTGTTTATGTTACTGGTTACTGCATTATCTGCCATGTTGGAAAAAAACTTGTATAATAGATGCTCATAAATCTGTTTTCCCAATGGAGCCTTGAATTGGAATTGAAATAGATTGCCATTAATATAACACTGATGCAATTGCAATATGTATTCACAGTCTATAAGGTACATCATCTTCTGTGTACATTGAAATGAGTTTTGGGAGCAGCACATGCAGCATTCTTGCCATTGCTGCACTGGTGTTAGACACCATCCGCAAAAATAGTAACTATTATGCAGAACTGCAAGTCAGTTTTGTTTATTTTTGTTTCACATGACCTTTCCTTATTAAGCTTATTTCAAAGGCCATAAGGGAGTGTTGAAAGTTCAGTGGCTTGCCTCATTGCCAGCAGTGCTCCTTCTGCAGGTAGTGCCTTTTTCAAACTCAGACTCTTTTTTTCGAGTTCATTTACTGGAACGGAAACAAAAATGGGACTGCAGATGTTCTATCTAGGGGTGAATATGATCAATCTAAAGACATTTTAGATGGAGAACTGGCTTTGATTCTCCATTAAAGAGGCCATTTCACACAAATTGCATGACTTTGTGGTTATTTCTGAATTGTTAACCTGTAATATGAAACATTTTATATCTAAAAAATGTCAGGAAACACTGATTAACAGACCTTTCAATCTATCTGCATGAAGATTCGTCTGGCTTTGTCCAGCTGCGGGTTGCAACTCATTAATATTCATTATGCGGATTTGCTGGGCTCAGATTAGCCAACAAACTAGCCTATGAGAGCAAGGCATACTGTTTCCTGCCCCACTGTGCATGGCAACAGCACATGTAGTCTCTTCCCGTTTGATACGTCTTTATACTTACAGCTTTAAGCCAGCAGCCTGCTAGGCGTGGTTTCAACTGCAGGAGCTGTGAGCAAAGGAGTTGTGACAAAACAAATACAGGCCGTTCAAACTCGGGTGTTATTGCCACCTGCACAGTTTGAGAGATAAAAACTGAAAGAGAAGTTGTTGACCTGTTTTCACACCCATAATGAAGGTAAGAACACATGTGGAGCTAAAATATTAAACAGAAACCTCAGAAAAACAGTTTTTAATGGAATGGCCTCTTTAAGGTTAGCACTCACAATGAATCAGTTCTAAAACATTGTACTTGTGTAGTCTGTAACATGCTACAGAATAATATTTCTCTAATGCACCATATGTACATCAGGTATTGCTCCATTTAAATTAGACAGAAGCTGTTCATATGTGCTAACTAACCTTGAGGTGGATTAAAAAATTTCACTTTTTTGTTTTAACTTGCATCAAGTTTTATTTTTTTCAAGACATGGAGAATATTTGTTGAATATGTAAATATTTTGATTGACTGTACATGGCCAAGTAGCATATATGGCAGTGTATAAGTGTCAACAATGTGCATGATTTGGTTTCAGTTTGTTCATATGAGAGTAATTAAATGTAGATTACCTGCAGAAAAAAAATCAAATTCCTTTATATATAAAAGGGAATTCGATTTTTTTCTGGCCATGTTAATTGTACATTGTAATGTAACTAACTGGATGAAAAACTTAATTAATTATTATGTGTTTCTTTCACTGTTAACTCATTCACTGCCATTGATGACTTTAGTCGTCTTTTCAAATACAACCTCCCACTGCCAAAGACGACTAAAGTCGTCTTTTGCATTTTTTTTAACGGGAGGGGTGAGGGAACGACCATGCGCAACTTGAGTAAATATCATGCCTCTAAAGGAAGTACAACTTGTCCTTACCTGTGTGTGGCAGTGACACACAGAATATGTGGATGAATATAATCCATCAAAGAGGAGCGAGTTTTGGGAAGCCATTATGTGTAACGCGTTTCATAACACCAGGTGCAAAGCAGAAAAACTTATGCAGCTCACACTTCAACAAAGTCTGTGTTGCGGTCACAAAAGTTTGGACAGAAAGAAATGACAACAATCAATCAGGGCCACTGAGCTCACTGCACATATTTTATCTCAGCCAGAGACATCCATTTTAGAGACTGGTTTGACTCAAGTGATTTTAGTGGACCAGACCCAGATCCCTCAGATGGGATCCAGGTCTGGATCTGGGTTTCCATCTGGATCAACTGGGCGGTGTCACTTTATTAGTGTCAAAGACACTTTTCTGCCTGACGTGTCTCTTTTCACAAAAGCCCGTTATCACCATTTTTTGGTCAGAAACAGGAGTTTTTAGTTAAACCACTATGTTCTACAGCAGATTGGGAAAGAACAGAAAAAGCTAGAAACAAGCTGTTTTTTCTGATGGAAATAAAGGAGTGTACTTTTTCTTTTGGAAGTTTTGGTGTTTACATTGTCATAAAGCACAATATTCAGTGGATCTTCAAAAACAGTGAAAATGCTCAAAAATTCTGGCAGTGAAGGCCTTTTCTGATCAGAAAACGACTGGCAGCCAATGAGTTCAGACCATGATGCAGATTCATATTCCTTTGTTTAGTTTTTATTCATTTCCAAAATACAATTCTTTAATGCTGTTTTTTGACAAGATTGTAAACTGTTTCTCATCATATGTGTTAGCAGATAGTTTAATTTCTCTTTTGAATTTTGATTCCTTTTAATACAAGTATGAAATTTGGGCTGCAGAAATTGTATCAAATAAAGAAATGATTATTTGTTTTCAGTTTTCAGGCATTCATGTTGTATTTTCATGAATAAATTGAGCATCATTATGAACTCTGCGCATGTTAAAGGACAAATATCATGCTTTTAAATTCTTCCTGTTTCCATCTAAATCATTTAATAATTAGTTGTGGTCTATACTGTATCTAGTGTAACAGCAATTATTAGGTCTGATTTTTTTTCTTATAGTATTTATTATAGGCTCCTTTTCTACCCTTGTTTAGACAGGGTGTGCAGAATAACTCGTTTTGGTGTGGCCCCTTTAAATGTGTTGAACGAACTGCATACCACGCCCCCCTCCAGGTCTCTGAACCTTCCACTCCACCCCATTCAGTCGTTTTGATAGTTTGATAGAGATTCAACAATCTAGCCTTGCAGAAACTTTTATTCACCAATTAAAAAAGTCAAAAGAGTTGTCCATCCAGCTGTACATGTTTGAGCCAGAGTCTGACCTTGAGCGAGAGGACAATGAAGACGATGAGCCTGACGAAACGCGCCTTCAAACCCTTGTTGATGCTGGCGGAACACGTACTTGTCTTTGAAGTCTTTTGGGCAGAGGGACCACTTTCATCACAGATTTGGGTACATTACTATTAAAAATAAAACTTAACCACGCACTTCGAAGCAGTTCTGATGCTGGGAGACGGTGTACAGAGTTGTGTGGGTTAAAAACTGCCGGCATGGTCTCATTCTGTCCGCTGTCCTGTCGGTTCAGCATACTTTCCCAAAATAGCATACCGGAAGGTGAGTTTTATAGTGTCATGGTATCATACTTTATCAAAACTGCATACTGGTGTTTATAAAGTCCCTGGTTAAATAAAAAATACAGTTTATTGACATTGTATAACATTGTATTCTGCTTGCCAGAGGTTTGAGTGATTGGAGTGCTCTTCTTTTTTTTTTTTTTTTTATTTGAAAGTGGGTGAGTTGCACTTTAACTTTGCAGGACTTTACGTCTTCACTTGGTGAAAATAAATAAAAATAAGCATAAATAACACCAGTTTTATTAAAAATAAGCATTAATGACACCATACTTATCAAAAATAAGCATTAATAACACCAGATCAAACACATGGGATTTTACGACTTCACTTCTTAAACTAGTTTATTGAAAATGTTTGTCAACAAGTAATAGTACAAGGCATGCAATTAGTTAGTGTGTATATAATATGCGACAGAACACACCAACACAATAAAATACACCAACACTTATCTTTGTTGTCTGAGCTGCCGCTTGTATGCTGAATTGATGATCCGAATTTAAAGCATGTGCACTACCACAAATTTCAATGCTGTGCATGTGCATTAACCAAAGGTACACATCCTATAAACATACTGTTAGCATATCACTTTGCTTAGAAGTATCAGACCCATTATCTGTATGTCTACAAATGGAGAAAATAACATCACACATGCTTGAACTCAAACTTGGAGCATGCCATCCGCAGTCCTGCATGCGTCTCCTACATTTCTTTATTCGCGTTTCACATCACAGAACAATAACACATCCCATTGGTTTTTTCCCTTGAGACGTCAATTCCTTCCTCCGACTTATGAAAATAAAAGCATATGTACAAATATACATGAGAGCATAAGTCTTAACACATACACACACACAAACAAGAAATGTAGTGTATTCAACTGTTTAGTGATAAGAAGCCAATGGATGAATAAATATGAAGAGCCAAGATGCCCTGGGGTCATCACAGTAAAGCAAAGATACAAAGGCTTAGTGTCAGGATATTTTAATACCCCTAAGTTAAATAACTATCAAAAAGACCATCAGTCAGACACAGAGTATGGTTTAATGAGCTTTGCAAAGGAGAATGCCCCAACCAAGGTGTTGAGACGATTCTGATGTGTTCACCTCTGCATTGCCTTTTTATTCACAAAGACACCTCCCATCTGGATGAAGCAAGGAAGGGAAACAAGTGTGGGTCATATAATAAAGTCAGAGTGGAATAAACAATCACTCTGTGGATAAACAACAGGAACTGGTCGTAACTGGTCGTAAACCAATTGGTGTCTAAGATAAAGACAGAAGTGTTTTTACAAGTCAGGGCAAATCTAGATCACTAACTCCTGCAACATAACCTGTGACCTTTTACCAACATCGTAAAACCTTAAAATCTCCAACATTCCCCTCCTGTTTACGATTTGGAAAAAGTTAAAGCACAATATACTGAAGCAAAAAGAAAATATAAAAGTATTGGCAACTCAACGTCGGTATCAGCACATTATCCCTTACAGTACACATTTTCAAGAAGGACAACATAGTTGAGTTTTATTACCACAAAAACAACTCAGACTTTGTCTTCTCCTTCAGCACGGTGTTGAAGCATCTGGTACTGAATTAAAGCTTGTATGTTTGCTTCAGTTTTCACAGAACAAAGACATAGCAATAAGAAGACAAAACAGGATGAGTCCAGTAATAACAGGTGTTAGGATTTTCAGCATCCAACACCATCATGGGCTACTTATGAGCCAAGAGGAACAGTTCCAGGACATGACAGGTCCATTTTGTGACATGGCCTTTTGAAGAATTTGAAGAGATTGCATACTTTCATCAATGTGTGCGTTACTTCCTCCAGGAATGTACGCACAACACATCATACCAACCATAACACACACTCCTCCTCGTTCGGCTGTGAGTGTGTCCAGCACAAATCCATGATGTAGAGTCATCCTCTTCCTTGTGTCGATTTCCTTTTGTCTTCCTTTCTGGATGTCCAGTTTGAGGTTCACAAAGGACTTGAATCTGTAGTCAAACATTTCCAGTCGAAGAATGTTCTCAGCCACTCAGTGACGAGAGTTGTAGAGTGGTGATAGTTGTCTTCATCTCTAGTTGAATGTTTCCAGACCATCTTGGAAAAACATGCATGATTGTTTCCAGGTCATGTTGGTTTCATGGAGAACTGGCTGTTGTGCAGACAATCTTAGGCATCACAGGACAAACATAACAGCCACTTGTATTCTTTTCATCATCAAGCATCTTCTGATACTGATACCAGAGGTTTGGGCTGCCATGTGGATTAAGATGTGATGCAAGCCAGTTGTCAATCTTTTCCTGGTACTCTCTTATCTTGCGAAGGGTGGAGCTCCCCGTCCCATTTGGAGGAGACAGACACCACCATAAAATACAACATACTACAGTCACAACACAGCAGAGAATCCACCTGGCATGTGGAGATCCCATTGCTGCTAGACTACAGAGCCACCAAAACCCCCAGAAGCTAAGATGAACAGGGTGTTGTTGAGTGCTTCACCTGCGTTGAGACAAATGACCTCTAAAAAGATCAGATCCCTTTGTAACAGGACTTCACCACTGCCCAAATCAGGGGTCTAGCACTCTCTGCAGCTTACAATGACTGAGATGTATCCAGCTGTGTCTCTCAGCGACCTTCACAGCTGTAGTCAGGAGCACTTGATAAGGGTCTTCCCACGTCAGGCAGGTCCAGTCTTTTTTCTTAATGACTTTGATGAACACCCAGTCTCCTGGTTTCACCTGCTGGTTCTCCTGTAACACAGAACAAAATGAAGGCAGATCATTTGCTCCAACCACTTTGTGTAGTCTGCCAACGTTAGCTCATCTTGAGCTTTGTCTAAATCAGGCAAAAACAATGGAAGCCTGTATGGCCTGTCATATATAATATCAAATGGCGTTAACCCTTTTTCTGTCGGGGTTATTCTCATGCAGAGGTTAACCAGGTCCAGGCACTCAGGCCAGGGGTCTCTTGGTTTCTTCCATACACTTCCTCAGTCTGCTTCTAATCGTCCCATTATCTGACCAAATAGTTTGAGGGATCCCATGAACTGCAATAATGTTTTTGCAGATTGCTTTTGCTACTGTCAGGGCATCATTTTTCTTTGATGGACCTCTTTCAATCCATTTAGAGTAGGCATCAATCATGACCAGACAGTACTTGTAAGGCCCACTTTGTGTCAGTTCGATAAAATCCATGTACATGACCTTACAAAAGTTCTTGAAAAACTATTTATTTCATAAGTTGTAAAATGCTGCTGGATTAATAATAACAGCCCTCCTGTTGACACATAGCAAGGCCCATGTGGCACAACAGCAGCATCTTTAAAAAGAAACTTCGGAAGAACAGGTTTGTTACAGACAGAGTACAAACCGTCATCATTTAAAGTGGCCCCTTTCATTTCCCACATTTGTTTTTCAGATGCTGGAGCAGCCTATTGCATGTCCAGTAAAATGCTCCTATCAATAAGAAGGAGCCCCTTATCAGAGATGGATAAGAACAAGGCAGACTTCCCAAAAGCACCTCGAGCTGCACCTTAAGCAGTAACATCTGACAGTCTTTTCCCACAGGAAACGGAGTCAGGTCCCATCGCGCGAACCTCACACTTACGAACTGCCAAAGCAACAGGAAGTGGAATAACCCGCAGCAGGTGCTATAACAAGTTAGCAAGGCTGATGAAATTACCAGTAGAGGTAACCATCCCCCTTCATTCCCACTGATTAGCAAAATAGGAAAAACTAGAGAATGCATACTAGCTGTCAGTATACACTGTCATATGTGTACCTTCTGCCAGGGTGCAGGCCCTGTTCAGAGCAATGATTTCAGCAGCTTGACCAGAAAAATGTGACAGCACAAATTGCTTCAATAACCTCATCAGGATTCTGAACAACTGCATATCACGTAAGATTTCGTCCAGTCTGATCCTTAGAGCATGATTGTACAACAAACCAGATTACACCCTCCTGTAGAGGCGTTTCTTTCAAATCAGGTCTTGGAAGCTGCAAAGTTTCAGTCTCTTCCAAGCAATTATGAGGATCACCTACGGCATGCATAGGGAGCAGTGTAGCTGGATTTAAAACAGTACACCTCTTAACAGTAAGATGTGGCAGAGAAATCAAAATGGCTGTATAAGACAGATATCGTGCTGGAGACAGCAGGTTCATTCTACTCTGTAGAAGAACAAATGTCATCAAACCATTTAAACTCAACAGTCTGTATGAAACCTTTGAGTAGTCAGGTCAAAATCAAGACAGAACTTTGATGCAGGGCCTGTTTCAAAGTGACAAAAGCATGTTCAGCTTCTGGTATCCATGTGAGTTCATCTGACATGGAAAGGAGTTCGGAATGTACAATTACCAGCAGGGGTGGAGTTTTCTAAGCATAATGGGAAAGCCATGCACTACAGTAATCGCACAATCCCAAAAATAACGTCATTCATCTACTGGTGATAAGTTTAAGAACTTGCCAAATGCCCTGTTTCATTCTGCAGACAGCGTGTCGTTTCGAACAGGCAAGATCACAAGGAGAGATCCTTTAAACAGCTGCATTCATGGAGTGAAGGCTGGTCCCATAAAACAGACAGTGGGAAATCAGCACCTCCTCCCACTTCTCCAAAATGCCCCGGACTTCCAAGATACAACAACTTAAGAGTCATAAACCAAACGGACCACGCTGTTAACAAAACCCCCTGCAGGACTGCATTCCTCAACCACTGATAAACATCAATAATCCTTCACCAAGCTGCACCATACATCCTAAGTTTCTACACAGAGAAATTAACAGGAATTTGATTCTATATACAGCTAGGGAAGTTTGAGTTTGAGTTAGTTCAGTGCGCACAACCTTTCAAATTCACACATTATTCAAGCAGATGCTCACAGATCCACAACAAATGTCTTTTCTAAATCCCACATCAGATCACACACACACACACACACACACACACACAGCGTCACACAAAGCCAGAGACAACACACTCAACATGCATTCCCTCCGGGACCCCAACGCTGCAGATTAAAGGCTATTTAACCTCTCTTTGAGTCCATTTATTAATTGTATCAAAACAATCAATGTATGTTTCAAATTGCAACAAGATTATTTGAATTCAAATTTTTAATTTCATTCTGGAATCTTTTTTCCTCCAAAAGGTGGGACTGATTTAAAACCATGTAAAAGTTTGACCCCCCTTTACTTTCTCTCTCCTCTCAGCAAGCACACTCCTTCTCTCCCCCTCACTCTCTGGACACATTCATTCATTCAAGCTTAGAACATATTATCTTTACTTTGTAGTATGTGTTCTGCCATTTTTCTTCTTTTTTCTTTTAATTTATTCATTTATGTTGCTACTAACAACACTTAACATAAAATTTGCCATTAACTTTATGTAGTTCTTTGTATCACCTCCCAGATGACTAAACCTATTCTCATTATTTCCTAACTCCTTAAAAGAGAATCAGGCCAACCAGTTTGTAAGGAGTTCACCCAAGCAACTGGTCGTGTGGGATAATATTGTCCCAGACACCTGAACTCTCACACATTCATTACCCAAATGTATAAAAGAATTGAGACTTTCTACACAGCCTTTCTGCTGCTGACACACACAGAAACGCACTTAAACATAACACATACACATAAGGAGACAGCAAAGACACACGGAGACGCAGGTAAACAGATAAACAGGTAAACAGATAAACAGATAAACAGGTAAACAGGTACCTGTTTTCTCTCTTCTGCTTTCTTCCAACCACATACAGACAAACACACAGATCTACAATCTCATAAAATTCACCATACATTAATTCACACTCACAGAAACACGTCATACAAACAGCAATCCTCTCACAACACAAACGGTTTGGCCAAAACCCATTTACTCATTTTATGTTTTAAAGATATTTCTTCCACACTGTACAGGTTGATTTTAAACCTCACTTTGTTTATATCTTATTTTATCACAGTCAATTTGTATTTTTCTTAATTTATACAGTTTCATATTTGATATATTGTCTATTTAATATAAAGTTTCCTCATTTATAAGAGCATGCTTCTTGTATATTTCAACAAAAACTTCACATTCAGGGTTCTTTTGATGCATGTATTTCATATCTCCTGTAAGGAGTTCGGATGACTGTCCGTGCCCCATTTTATTTCAAGTTTTTATTAATTTATGCTGCGCAGACTTATTTTACAGATATCCTGTGATATCAAGTCCAATTATAATCAAACAAATAATTAAACCAACTCTAAAAACAATTACGTGTACACAAATTTGCCCTCTACTCCAACTCGAGGGATTAAACCTGTAAGATCGTATAGTGGTTTTTATTTATATTTATAGGCCTTTATATTTTATAATTATATACATATGTTTAACTGTTTCATAGGGCAGGATCGACGTCCTCCCTTTTACTTTGTGACAGTGGTACGCCGACTCACTTCACTTTGAGTCACGGAACGACGCCGTACTCTGGACTATGACACGCCGGTCAGCCCTTTTTAACTTTATTTTATGGACCACGGAACGCCGCCGTGTCCTGGGTCTGGGACGCCGCCCAACCCTTTACTTAGACCTGAGTCGCCGCTCAGTCTTTTCTTTTTAACTTTTTTTGCAACTTTTCACTCACTATTTTTAGCAGTTTTAGTTGTCAAGAAAAGTTATACTCACACCCATCTGAATGACTGATGTCCCGATCAGAACCCGTCAATCCGACGCTGGCAGGTGAGGTCGACCTATCGAGCCGGCCCAGCTGGCAATTCAGCCACCGGGACTTTGTTCCAGCGTCCTATGACTGTCCTGGCCACCGGTGGTCTGCGGCTGTCGTCCTCCCTATCAGCAATCGGGTATGTTGGGATCCGGGTCACGGCACCAAAAATGTCAGGATATTTTAATACCCCTAAGTTAAATAACTATCAAAAAGACCATCAGTCAGACACAGAGTATGGTTTAATGAGCTTTGCAAAGGAGAATGCCCCAACCAAGGTGTTGAGACGATTCTGATGTGTTCACCTCTGCATTGCCTTTTTATTCACAAAGACACCTCCCATCTGGATGAAGCAAGGAAGGGAAACAAGTGTGGGTCATATAATAAAGTCAGAGTGGAATAAACAATCACTCCTGTGGATAAACAACAGGAACTGGTCGTAAACCAATTGGTGTCTAAGATAAAGACAGAAGTGTTTTTACAAGTCAGGGCAACTCCTGCAACATGACCTGTGACCTTTTACCAACATCGTAAAACCTTAAAATCTCCAACACTTAGAATGACCTATAAAATAAAGTTTATTATCTCAGAAACCGTAGCAGCACAAACATCAATTTTACCTGCACAAATCAGCACAAACGAAGCACTAACCTAGCAGCCTATTTGCCTGCACTTTTCAAGTGGGTGGGGGGTCAGCTTCACCGAGCTTAATTAGACACCAAAACACGGACAGTGACCGAAGTTACGTTGGCAGTTTAGAGACTGATTGATCTGTTGAGGTGGATGTTTTCTCTCCTCCGCCATCACCGGAGGTAGAGGGAGGCTTTATGGAGCCCAACGACCCTGAGCCGTATCAATTCAAGCCGATCCATTCTCCACTTATCCGGGTCGGGGTGGCAGCAGCTCTCCCCAGCTACAACAGCTCCTCCGCGTGAACCTCGAGGCCTTCCCGGGACAGCCGAGACACTTCTAGTCCGTCCAGCGCATTCTGGACCTTCTCATGAGCCTCCTCCTGGTGCAGCGTACCCAGAACACCTCACCAGACAAAATACCTGATGACTCGTCGCTGCTGCTGATAAATGGAGTCAAACATGCACAAGCAGCAACCATGATGTGCAGCTCCCACTCATGGGGGAGAACATGCAAACTCCATGCAGAAAGGTCCCAGCCTGGATTCATACCCAGAACCACCTCCTCACTGCAAAGCAACAGCTCAATTCAAGAATATTACAAATAAAATGTTTTGTGTTTGGTTTTAACATGTAATAATTCCAATAAATACTTTAAATAAATATATCTATTTTGACATCATCACATTATAATGAAAAATTATCTTAATGGTCTGAAACATCTTGGACATGAAAATGACATTTACAAAACAAAATAGGTAAAAGATTTCCTTCTATAAATATAAAGAAATACAGTTTTGAGCCCCCCCGGAGAACAATCGTAAATTTGCTGTAATAAAAACTTTATATTACTTGCAAGAACAAAAACTAAAGTGTCAAATCAAATCAAATGTATATGTTGATACTTAATCTTATAAACCAAATTATCTGTCCAGTCCTGTCAAAGTCCTGAAGTCCTCACTGCAGATCAGAGTCCTGTCAAAGTTCTGAAAAGAGACAGAACCGTCTCTTTTCAGAACCAGGTCCTCCTCATCTCTCTGGTTTATGGAAACCTTAAAAATAGGTAAAATGTAACAGATATCAATTATTATCAACACTTTCAGGACCTGTACTGTACATTAAATAACTAATAATTATCCTTAGTATAATTTCATATCTTACAGGTGATCCCAAGACTTCTTGTTTTGAAACAGCAGTGATGTGAACATAGATGCTGCACTAAAGTCTGACATCTTCACTGATTTAATAAAGCCTGAAATGTCCTGCATCATAACACAGGATGTTTAGAACAAACCAAACTGATTCTAAATCATGTAGCTGTATAAATCGTGCTATAATAGCTGTGATCCACAAACATGCTGCTCATTTTTCAAGAAGAAAATCTGCAATTTCAACATGTAAAACTATCCAGAATTATAGTCACATTAAAAACGTTTGTAAAACATCAAACGGTTTGAAAATCCGTCCAGATTTCAGCGAGATAAGAGTGTTTATGTCAGTGCAGATCACTTACCTTCATTCACTACAGTCTGCCAGAGAGCTTCACTGTCGTAAGATGGCCGCTGCCCTCTGGTCTTCCTCTCACAAACTCCACGATGACAACTAGTATCTATATATGTGTTGAGACCACAGGCTCGGTGCGCTGAGTCAGCGCGGCCAGAAGCCACCGTGGCTGGGCTGTTGTTGAGGCAAAGGGAGACAGGATGGGTCCAGTCTCTGAGAGTTGTAATGCTAACATTGGCTAAGTATGCTAACGGCTTGAACCAAACTTCTCACGGGGCGAGTGCGTCTTCGAGATGGTTTTATATGCAAACCCATGAAGGGGCGTGTATGTGAGGCGGTGCCAGTGACGTAGGCGCGGGAAAAAATCTACGTCATGTTCTGTTTCAACTAATCACAAAATTCACATGCAGTAGCCACCGTTCAACCCTAAGAGGGCAGCACTAAGACGTTTTTTGACCTAAAAGTGTTGAATTACACAAATTTACAAGAAAATGTCAAAAAATGCCCACGAACTGAAAGATTGCATTGGTAAAACCCAGTTATACAGTTTATAAGCAAAAAAGTTGTTTTTGGGTGCAGTTACACTTTAAAGGGATAGTCCGGGTTTTTTTACATGAACCTGTATGGCATCCTTATCTGTAGTTACTGTACATGCATCAGCGCTTGACCTACCCCTGTCAGCGTCCTGTGACCCGAGATCTGGTGCGGTTTTGATCCAGACGAAAGTAGTCCGGCAACATGGCTGGGGTCACGAAAATAAAGCGTTTTTCCTCTCAAAACAATTTGTGTTCAAAAGAGTGATAAATTTGCATCACAAAACTGCAAAACAGAAAAAAGTCAGACTCCGTTATCGCTCCGGTTATCAGTTTTGTGATGCAAATTTATCACTCTTTCGAACACAAATGTTTTTGAAAGGACAAACGCTTTATTTTCGTGACCCCAGCCATGTTGCCGGACTACTTTCGTTTGGACCAAAACCACACCAGATCTTGGGTCACAGGACGCTGACAGGGGTAGGTCAGCACTGATGCACGTAACTACAGATAAGGATGCCATACAGGTTCATGTCAAAAAATCGGAACTATCCCTTTAATGTGGATACACACCTGCAAACTCAGAGGGTGCGAAAAAAGTGACAACTAAAACTCTGTTGGGGGGGAATAGGGACATCCCCCAGAGAAATTTAGTGATTTTAACAGGTAAATTAGCGTTGCGATGTAGTCTGGGAGGAAAATAAAAGGAAAGAATGGCAACACTAATGGTGCGTTCACACCGGCCCAACTGTCAACGTCAGAAATGTCAAGATTACATGTAAAGTCTATGGTGGAGTCTGTCAAAGGAGCGTCAGAGTCTCTGCGGTGCTTTGTGACAGTTAGCAGCGTAAACTTTCAAAGCTTTTCAAGCATTTCAGGCATTGAAGCTTGAAACGCCAGCAACGCAGAAGTTCAGCTAGCTGAACTTTTGATGCTCTTGAAGGTGCATGTTAACCAATCAGAGTGTCTCATCGTAGTGACGTAGCGACGTCACTGCACGTAACCTGAATGAAGCAGGAAGTCGTGAAACTGGGCACGGGACAGACGGAAGTGATACAAACCACTGCAAGATAGAGGAGGGGCCAAGATGGCGTCGGTGTAGCACCTTGAGATTCGAGCTTTGCTGAAAAACTACTTTTCTTTGATAAATTTGGCCTTCTGAAGTACCTTGATGGTGTTCCTGAAATGATTTGGTTATCATTTTCTGGACTTATATCCCCTGTTCTTGTTAAATATTACTCTTGCACGCTTTTGTTAAGCTGAATTCTTTCCTTTATTTTTCACTTGTTGCTTTGCTCCTGCTACCGTGGGGGAAAAAAATGGAGGACAATGCCGACATTTGTAAAGTGATACACTCTTATGCAAGAAGATCCCTGGAACCAGCCTTTTTAGAAAAAGAACCAGTTAGTACTCCTCTCCCTGAGACTCCAGACAACCACCTGATCAAGAAAGCCGAATATACAGTAACTCCTGAACCCCCTCCAGTTATGATGAATGTGATACTGCGTATTGAGAAAATGCAAGAGGAAAGCCTCAACAGGTTGGTGCTGATTCAACTAAGGAGAACAGCAGTTCTATCAAGAATTTGGTGGATGCTGTGGACTCTTTAGCTAGTCATTTGAGCAGTGTGGCGGAAAAGGTAGAATCTATTAACTCTAGAGTCACTGCTAGAAGGTGGGAGAATTTGATGCTTACAAGAGGAAATGGAATCTCAGAGTGGCTGGATTGGAGGAACGGGTGAGAATGTAAAGTAGCGAGAGGGGTCTGGCTGCAGACCTCAACTCTCAGGACCCTTCCTTGCAGACCTCCATTCTCAGAACCAGCTCTGTTGTCAGGACCGGAAATTGCGTCCACTTCTGCTGTCAGGACCAGAAGTTGCGTAATTTTCATGTGAAGTGTGGAGACAAGGTGAGTTGAAGTGATAACTTTTTGTTAAACCAAGAAATAGTAACAGGTATTCATTAGAACATTACGTTGCACACGAAGTTAAATAAATTTGGAAGAATCGAGTTTTGGACTTTATGGTAGTCCGTAGAATTGTTATCATGGTTATGCTAACGGTGGCTAGTGCATGCTCCACGTTAGAGTCTGAGTATCCATTAACAACATAAAAAGTCCTTTTATTTGTCGCTAGTCACATTTTTTCTGAAAACAAATTGGTAGAGGAGTCTAAACTCTTGCTAAATATAGCCACACAGTAGCTGAATTAGCAGCCCCAGAGCTTCTCTGTCAATGCTTCTCTCCTCTGTTTTTCACTGAGAGGTGCCCACCTATACTTGCATATAGGGTTTGAGATTTTAATAAAATTATTTCGAATACATTTGTCTGTGCATTTCTTATCAAGCATGATACTATGTGGGACTGACTTCTTCACAATTTCAAACTCTTTTTGATGTGCTTGCCAATGATGTTTGTTACCGAAACTCTCATAATCACAGAAATTGGCATTATCATCTATTAACTGGTTCACAATATTTATATTTTCTTTGTTACCTAAAGGACAACAGGGCAACAGCAGCAAAATAGACCCACCAAGGCTGGAAACTGAAAGATACTGGAAGAGCATATGGGAAAAAGAAGCAGCACATAACAGCAGTGCTCAGTGGCTGGCCTCTCTGAGAGAGGAGCACAGCAACCTCCCTGAGCAGAATCCAGTTTCCATCACAGTGGCAGACATCCAAGAAAGAGTCTCAGGTATGAAAAACTGGACAGCACCAGACCCAGACATGATCCATGCCTACTTGCTAAAGAAACTCACAGCACTCCATGAGCGCCTAGCAGCACAACTGAACCAGCTCCTAAGAGATGGGACTCACCCATAATGGCTAACCGAAGGGCGAACAATCCTGATCCAGAAGGATCCCACCAAAGGTGCAGTCCCATCCAACTATCGCCCAATAACCTGTCTCTCCACAAAATGGAAGCTCATGTCAGGCATCATCGCTACCAAGAAAAGCAAGCACATGGATCAATACATGAGCAAAGCACAGAAGGGCATTGGTAGAGATACCAGAGGGGCTAAACACCAGCTCCTGGTTGACAGAACAGTTGCCCAAGACTGCAAATCCCGAAAGACCAACCTGTGCACTGCCTGGATTGACTACAAGAAAGGCTATGACTCGATGGCACACACATGGATCAATGAATGCTTGAAGCTCTACATCATCAACATGCCTGTTAGAGCATTCATTGCAAACTTGATGAGGTTATGGAGAACCACCCTTGAGGCCAATGGCAAGCAACTTGCATAAGTATCCATCAAATGTGGAATATACCAAGGTGATGCTCTGTCCCCACTGCTGTTCTGCATAGGTCTGAACCCCCTAAACCAGATAATCAACAAGACTGGCTATGGATACCGCCTCAAGAACGGAGCTACAATCAACCATCTCCTCTACATAGATGACATCAAGCTGTATGCTAAGAGCGAACGAGACATTGATTCCCTGATCCAAACCACCAGGATCTACAGCAATGACATCGGGATGTCATTTGGGCTTGAAAATGTAGTAGGATGGTCACAAAGTGAGGCAAGGTAGTCCACACTGAAGGGGTCTCACTCTCTGAGGGAACAACAGCAGACATTGAGGACAGTTACAAGTACCTGGGAATACCACAAGCAAATGGCAACCTTGAGCAGGCAACAAGGGAAGCAGCAACAGCCAAATACCTACAACGAGTGAGGCAAGTCCTAAGAAGCCAGCTCAATGGAATGAAAAATTCCAAGGCAATAAACAGTTACGCCCTGCAAGTGATCAGATACCCTGCGGGAATAATAAGATGGCCAAAGGATGAGATACAGACCACAGATGTTAAGACACGAAAGCTCCTCACCATGCATGGTGGGTTGGATCCCAAATCCAGCACCCTGAGACTATGAGTGGTGAGTTTCCTAATCTGAATCAGTGGTCCGAAGCGGCCCAAAAAAAAGAGGCCGGGTTGGCGCGGAATGACGCGGTTAAGACCCGAGAAAGGCGGTGGAAAAGGGTCCGCAGGGGGCTAAAGTGAACCAAGCCGTACCGTGTTCTGTTGGTGGAAAAGCGGCATTGCTGTGGTAACGTGTGGCCTGACTATTTAAGCCTGATTACAACTCTAGAAACAAAAGTACTTACCTGGTCCTTTCCTTCCCGTCTCCTAGTCCTCGTCCTGGTCCTGAGCGCCTCCTTTGCGCTGGCTGTCTGCCGCGCCGTCCGGAGGGCTCTTGGTTCCATCGTGATCCGGCACAACCGTCTCCTTCTCCCTGGCTCTGGTCTGTCTCTGGTCCCCTCTGGATCTCCCGCACCTATCCTGGTCAGAACAACAACACCGCTGTCACCCCTGCCTCACCTTCATACCCGGAAACCAATCGTCTACTCTGGATTACCTGTGCCACTATCATCCCCTGGAAAATCACCACCACCACTGCTGGTTCCTCAGTCCTCCTCCACTCACTTCCTGCCTTCCCAGCACTGTAAGTTCTGTGAGCACATTCCCCACGCACCGCAGCCAGCACCATCAGTCATCTGTTAATCAATCCCTCACTAACCTGTTTCTGTCAGATCTCCTCCCGAGCTGCTCCAGTCCCGGATCTCCAGTCCATGTCAGATTATTTCTTGTTGCTGTTCACTACCTGCACTGTGAATATTAAAACACCGTTCGCACTGTCTACAAGGCTCCCGTGTGTTGGTCTGAAGTTTGGGTTTACATTAGAGTTCGATACTAACCTCCAGGCATGACAGTAAAGGCCTGAAAGAGGCCTGAAAGAGGCACATGCCAAAGCAGAGGAAACAGGTCATGGAAATGCTGGTCCAGGTCAAAAGATTAAAAGTTTTGATTTTGTTCATCAGTTGCTGCCTGTCTCAAAGCTAGACCATTTAGCACGTAGGATGATAGGAACTTACTTTTTTACTGTAGATTTGTTCTTTCTCCATTAATACATGTGCTTTTTCCTTTGAAGCAACGGTGTGTTCACACCAGCCGCTTTGTAAATGTCAAGCAACGTTCATAATGCTTCAAGTTTGAAGCTTGAAAGTTGAAGCTCGTAATGCCTGTCAGTTGAGAGCGCGTTGCCATTGAAGGTTGTAATGCTTGTTAGTTAGAAATAGCGCGTATGTGGGGCTTTGTTTTTAAATGAGATGTTCTGTGCTATGGCAGATCATTTTGAGAGAGTGGCTTGGCTTTATTTACTCAAAAAATTTAGGCAACGTCAACGTTGGGTGCATCAGCGCCGTTTGTGCATACACCTCATTCTTCAGATGCGTTCTGAGTTTGGGGAGCGTAACCATTTGCTCCAGCAGCTACGTATAAATGAGGTTCGCTTCCAGCGCTACTTCCGTGGTTGGTTTCAGGATAAATGTTGTAGAAAGAGCAGTGTCGATATCCTTTTTAAATCTTTGGGAAATAATAATGATAATAATTATGTAGTATTTTAAAAGAGACTTCTCTAATTTTGTTAGATATATTTGAGGTAGAAGCCAAACCTTATTCCAAGGAATATAATGAACTATCGAATTCCAAAACGTGATACTACGGGGAGAAGAAATTGAAAGGTGTTGGAAAAGCCCTCAAATCAATTTGTTGCGAGATCGATTTAAGGAGAAGCATATTTTACCAATGTATGTAAGAAATGGGTCAATGTATGTAATCGAGCCATTACAAGAAGAAAGTCCTGTTCACAACATTTTAGTACCGGAAGGGATTGCATTTATAACAATAAGAAACTCTTTATGAGAGACAGGTACAGAATATTTTGTTATAAATTCAGGGTAGGTGTAAAAACTGCCATCAGGTTTAATTTGTTGTTTAACGAGACTAATGTTGTTACGAAACCAGTTATCAAAGAAAAATTTTTTTTTCTTGTAAGTGATCAGAATCAGAATCTTATTTATTTATTTATTTATTTGTTTGTTTGTTTGTTTGTTTGTTTGTTTGTTTGTTTGTTTGTTTGTTTCCGGCTGATGGTGTCTCTCAAGCACAACAGTACAAAAACACAACACTATATAACAACACAGTAAACAATATAATAAACAACATAATAAAAGACAGTCTGCAGTATGAATGCGTAGTGTGATTTTATGCTTTTAGATATGAGGATAAGTGATATGGATTGTGTGAGTGTGTACATAAAGTGCAATTGCAGTCTAGCAGTGTGTCAGTTCAGTTATTTAGAAGGTAGATGGCGAGGGGAAAGAAACTATTCCTGTTTCGGGTGGTCCTGGTCTGCAGGCTTCTGTGCCATCTGCCAGAGGGCAGCAGGTCAAAAAGTCTGTGTCCCGGGTGTGAGGGGTCAGAGATGATTTTCCCGGCATGTTTCCTGGTTCTTGAGCTGTATAGGTCCTGAATGGAGGGCAGGGGGGTGCCGATGATCTTCTCTTCTAACCGTACAGTCCGCTGCAGTCTGTTCCTGTCCTGTTTAGTTGCTGCTCTGTACAAGACAGTGATGGAGGAGCACAGGACAGACTCAATGACTGCCGTGTAGAACTGGGTCAGCAGCTCCTGGGGGAGACTGTACTTCCTCAGTTGCCTCAGGAAGTACATCCTCTACTGGACCTTTTTGAGGATGGAGTTGGTCTCCGACTCCAGGGAGATGGTGGTGCCCAGGAACGTGAAGATCTCCACAGTAGACACCGGGCTGTCTGATATGGTGAGGGGAAGCAGTGTTGAGGGCTGTCTCCTAAAGTCCACTATGATTTCTACAGTCTTGAGCTTATTCAGCTCCAGGTTGTGATGACTGCATCAGAGTACCAGCCATTTGACTTCCTGTCGGTATGCAGACTTGTCACCTGTTGTTCCAAATATAGCAAGTGTGAGGTGAAAAATTGTGTTTAAATAATAAAGACCAAGCAAGCAACATTTGCTTATTACAATTTGAGAGTTTTATGGGGATTTTTAAAATGTCATAATTACAGATTAGGAGAAATTTCAGAACCCCTACTTTGGAGAAAATATGAGAGGGGATGATGTTCCAGATAGATGAAGGATTGAGCAAAACGTTTTTGAGCCAGTTAATTTTAAAGGTGTTGTTGAGGGTTGAGAAGTCAATAAAGTCCAAACCCCCTTGACCTGTTGAATTGATTAAAGCGGATTTTTTGACATAATGAGTCTTTCTCCAAACAAAGTCAAATAGTATTCTATCAATATTTTTTAAAGTAGCCTTATCCACGTACAGGGATTGAGCAGCGTACGAGAGTCTGGATAGACCTTCAGGTTTAGATAGAAGAATTCTCCCTTTCAAAGACAAATTTTTTAGAAGTCAAAAATGTAATTTTCTTTGGGTTTTCTCAGCAATACCAGAAAAATTAGATGGGCATCTTAGAGCTGGGTTTTTAGTGATAACAACACTGAGTAACCTGGTTCTTTACTTGGATATTGCAAATAGAGACCGCTGTATGTAAGAATTTTGTTCCCCTTCCTCTATCCATTTACTCCATTACTATGAGATCTTATAAAGGCGTTTGTAAAGTTTATTATGAAGCCTATGATATTCAGATCTGTCATTGTCTGTTAGAACAGTTTGTTGAGAAAAAGCAGAAAGTTTGAAGAGAGTGTTATCTTCTTCCTGATGCTTATTTTTAGCCAAGTTGCTGCCAAGTTTTCTAAAAAATTTGCCTACTGATGGCGTTTGTTCTGATGGCATTTGGCGTCACCACGGCCACTGTTGTGGCAGTAAGCTCTCGAAAAAAGGTCACGTTTTTGGCATTTTTCGGAGCGTTTTCTATTCATTTTCAATGGGAGTTGGGGTTTTTTGTGAATACCGTTGCCATGCCAACCTGAAACGCCACGAAACCTGGATCAATCACATCGGGTGTCCAATCCGATTCGTATGATATATGACATTTGTCATAAAGTCTCATCGTTTGGGCTGGGGGGCGTTTCGGGTGCACGTTTTGGCGTGCTGCGTCGCCATGGTAACTCGGATCTGAAATAAAAGTAATTCTACACTTCCCGTTAACGAGCCGGTCGATTTGATGTATGAACCGCCTGGATCCGTCGCTTCGCAATGCATTTGCATTGGGACTCCATTCATTATGGCAATCCCTAATAAACTTAGAAGCCAGTTTAGAGGTGTAGAATAATAGGTTTGCCATTTGAATGGAGTCATATGCAAATGCATTGCATTTATTATGGCAATCCCTAATAAATCTATAAATAAACTTAGAAGCCCATTTAGAGGTGTAGAATAATAGGTTTGCCATTTGAATGGATTCATTATGGCAATCCCTAATAAATGGGTCTTCGCTTCTTCCTTGAAAACTCACCCCCATCTGGAACAATCTTGACATCCCATAGAATAAAAAGGCTCAAAATTTCATAAACTGTCAGAGCAAAGGGATAACTCATCTAGAACATCTTTATCAGGGAGAGAATTTCATATCATTCAATGTCTTAGTAGATAAAGATAGAATAGAAAAAAATAAATTCCTAGAATACTCTCAACTAAAAGCTATCATAACGGCCAGTTTTAAGAACAAACAAACCAATCAGGAACCCCCTTTTGTAATTGCCCATTTTCTAGCACTTAAATCCCCAAACACACCGATGGTTAATGCCAAATGGGTGGGGGGGGCTGCTTGGGGTCCCAGCGACATGGGTCCACGCCGGCTAGACATGGCTGTGGGGTGGGCGCTGTCTCCGTGTGCTCTATGGATTACTGCTGGCTGCCCCGGGTGTAGCTCGCCTCAGTTTGTGTAGGGACGCATGGGGACCTGGCTGCTGCTGTGGGCTCATGGTGGGCAGCTTGGGGTTCCGGATGGTCTGGCCTGTCTATGGCCCTGGGGGTTAGTCTGTGGGTGGATGGGGCCCCCTGATCTGCTTCCTGTCCTGGCATGCCTCTCTGGGGGGCTGCGCCGGCTGCCTTCCTCCTTTCTACTTGCCGGGGGGAGGCGTGGAATGTGGACCTGTGTCAGTCGCGCTGGCGGCAGGGCGGGGGTGGCGGGCCGGGCTCTCTGGTGTAGGTGGGTGCCTGATTTGAAGGGGGTGCTGAACCCCCAGGCCGGGGCTGCCGGCCCCCTGCCTGGCCCTACGCTGGGGAGTGCCCTCCTGGGGCGTCCTCCTTCTGGGGGCATGGGCTGCTCCCCTCTCTTGGGCCTTCCCTCTGCATTGACCTATGGCTGCCCTCTGTTCCTGCCTGAGGTCGCTGGTCCACTTGGGGCTGCTGTGCTCCCTGGTACCTGGATCCGAAGCACTCTGGCGCCCTCAGGGCTGGGGTGGTGGGCGGTGAAAACCTAGCTACACTGTACCCTTTCTGTGCAGTCACTCCACATGATAAATAAACATAAACACACCACGCATGCTCGCATACAAACACTAGTATGTGTATATTTACAAATAAACATGGACATGCAAATGGGCACGATAGACACACTGGTACACAGAGACTGAAAACTACACACATTGATACATGCAGAGCCCCAACACCTACACTACAACAAACACAAGCACACAGACACTTAACACATGTACATCCACACGAACACATGCACGCATATGCACGAGCAAGCAAATCTTTGTGTATAATTGGGTACTTTAGTATAAAAACCTTTAGAGTGATATATTTCTATGAGTGTGAACAATATTGATAAATGTATTTGGTCTGTTTTGTTTTTGTGTTAGTTTTGGTCTGTTTTTGTTGTCTCTTTGTTGTCTTCTCCCTAACTGTTGTAAGAATAAATCTGAAAGAAAGAAAGAAAGAAAGAAAGAAAGAAAGAAAGAAAGAAAGAAAGAAAGAAAGAAAGAAAGAAAGAAAGAAAGAAAGAAAGATCAAGTTTGCTAAAGTTCATTTAATACAGCATTAGACTATGAATGCATGGAATTTTATTTGTGCACAAAAGATATCAAGCTGGTATTCATTGTGTATAAATGTTCTTTCATTCATTTCACTGTGTTAATTTGGAGGCCAAAACCAAACAACTCTGTGTTGGATTGAACAGAAAGCTACACATCAATCTGAATGATCCCAAAGCAACATGTTGCATCAAAATAAATATGCAGCTAATAAGATTTTTCTCCTCTGGTGCTTTCATTACTTTAAATTTACTATCTGAGTTTAGCAACACTGAGTCATGAGGATTCAAATTTAAATATTTTATCTCCCCAACCCATCATAGCTAACCCATTATGTGTGATTAATGGTAAAGGCAAAAAAGTGGTGGGAAATATAATTTATTGATTTACCACAGCATTTGTTGGTTTTATTCAAGGGCAACTCAGTGCCACAGGTTTTCCCCCCTCTGTGGTCAACACATATATGCACATATGTTCGATGTCAAACGAATTGCCATTTAGTTTAGTAGGCTACATATATACTGGGCCTTACTATAGCAATAAAACAACAGCTTCCATCTCATGTTAACCCCTTAAAATTAAGAAATAGATCAGTTTGAAGAATATTTTACAAAAACAAAATCAATGCTAACTGTGGTATTTGAAAACGACTTTAAGATCGGGAGAATAAAAACTTTCACTTTCACTGTGAATTATGGGACAAATCTGAGAGATAACGTAACACCAGAATATTTTATGATCATGTGGCACAAGCAGATCTAGCGCCCCCCAAAGTTCCCAGCCGTCAGCTTCTGTGGCTTCTGGGGGTGGGGGTACATGACTGAGGCTTCGTCAGTTTCTTTTCCTGCTCCTCAGTGCTTGGCGAGCGGGTGCTGGACATCGTGAAGGACACAGCGGCAGCAGCGCGGACGTAGCTACAAACGAAAGGTACAGGATAAAATGAGTGGATGCTGAGCGCGGAGAGTGGATAGAGGGGTGTTTGAAGAGAATTGAGTTTGAGATTATTTGTGGAGAAGCCGGACAGTGTATCATTTTAGCAGCTGAGGATATCAGTGTTGTTCACAACAGGCTGAGAGGGATGCGCGGTCGGGATGGAGCTAGTGCAGCCTTCCGCAATGCATAAATGTGCATCGTTAAGATTAAAATAAACTGAATTTAGCTTATTTTTAAAATTGTGTCGTATAAAATGCTAAAACCCACAACATCTGCAGTAGCTATCTAATCACAGCCTTGTGCGGTGGATTGTCTTCCTCATATCACTTCGTTCCCAAATCATAGCTGGCGCACATTGAAAATATAATAGCCTATCTATATAGTATTTTTCATTTGCATTCATGCTTTTTCTAGCAAAGGTTCCAGTTTTATTAAGGAATAATAATAAAGCCTGCTGCTGCAGCCCAACAGCGCCGCACATACCGATGATGATTCAAAGTGTTGCCTGCCTTGCAGCTGGGAGATTAGAAGGCGTCATACAACTGTAAACACTTGCATTTGGGGTGGAATTAAACGAGTCTTCCAATGGTCGTGCTGCGTTTAATAGAGGCATAAGACTCAGCGAGTCCTATCAGCCCTGGTAGGCTAAGCTGTATAGTGCTCAGCAACGGCCCTAAAACACCCTTAAATCGCATCCATCAGGATATCAAATAGTCAGGGAACATGGGCGAGTCCTGACTCACCAGAGGTTTCACTGGAAAGAAACTGATTCTTTTATATAATGGAAAAGCCAGACCTAGACTAGGTGCTAGTAAGATTGAATACATTAAAATTAATAAATTGTTGGATTTGAGTCTAATTACTGGTAACTCAAAGGATTAATGTGTCAAACTAACAGAAGATATGAAACTGAGAACTCAAAAACTGGAACTTACTGAGATGTTTTTTAAAATGTGATGAATAGTCAAATTAACATGAAATTGACTGATTTGTAAAGGGCTTATTTTTGTTTTTTAAGTTCATTTATTTTTAGATTTTTTTACCTTTCGTGTAAATTGCACAACAGGGAAAAAGGAGTGAAGCAGCTCCTTGTAAAACTGAAAGGATCTTCAGAGTTGCCACCTTTTGCAATTAATTGAAGAAAAAAAAATAAAGGTGGAATATGGAACCACAGCAACATCTGGTGCATGGATGCCGCAGCCACAACAACAAAACAAGGCCTCGAGCCTGTGCTCCAATGCTGCAAAAATTCATCTCCCAAACCACAGATTAAAGTTACACAGATTGGACACTCTAATTGAAAACTATGGTCTGGTGCAGTGCATTGTGGGTAACTATGTGCTGTCACTGCAACTGCATTATATATACATGTATAAACTAATATAATAACGACTTATAATATGACAAGGAACTATCTACAAAGCCATGAACATGTAGCAGACTACATGAACACCAGTTTACAAAGCTTCGCAGCACCAGTCACAAAATCGGGTCTGCAGAATTTAGCTAAAATATTTTTATTTAGACTGATAAACATGAAGAACTGGTCCATTTGAAAAATCTAAATCCAAACACTCGTAATACTTTGAAAACTGTCTACATCTATGGATATAATACATTATATATATACATACTGTATATCTATATGTAAACATCTGGACTCAGCCACTTTCTACAGTACCAGCCACACTATTACGAACTATTCACAGTATTATGCAACCCACAATGGTACTCTACCTGCAATTGGCTGGTAGATGTAAACAAAATGCCAACGTTGTGCTGGTCAGAATAAATATTTTATTATATTTTACTTAAAAGCAGTACTGAATAGCTTTTCCGCAGCCATGTCTCAGACAGCCGTTGCTCGAACCAGTGTTCTGCAGAAATAAGCTACCCGTTGAGATGTGCTACACACGTGCCGTTCTACAGTCTTGACTTCAATAAACAGATTTATCCTTTATTTTTGCTTCTATAGTTTTTCCACCAGGGACCCAGAGTGCTTTTGTATAGAAGATATCTGGGAAGGATCCTTAAAATACGCTTAAACAATTAACAGGACACACTTGCTTTTAAGAAGAATACTGTATAAATGACATTTCATTATGAAATAAGTTGTTATTTTGTACTATGGCGGCATTTTTCTTCAGGGCAGCATAAATCACCAGAACACCACTTCTGGCTGAGACCAGAATTACGGATTTTATTTAGTCTATTCGGATGGTCGAAAGTGATGTCTGATATAAAGCTGAACGTGTTTTTTGGTCAGTATCCCCTTAGACAAGTTTCAAAATTGTAGCTTAAAGTTTTAAAAGTTATTCAGTACTGCTTTCAAATATAATTGTTATAGGAAATACTGTATTTTCATTCTACACCCCTCTAAACATAACCTTGCATTGCAAGATGGATTCTTGCGAGATTTGTAATTCTCCAAACCCATGAAAATCTATCTTGTACTGCTCCAACTAAACCGGACTTGGTCAAAAAATGTACGGACAAATCTTGTGTTTGCATTGTGCTTTGGGGCTGGTGATCAGGTATGATTGGCAGCAAGTGTCAATGCAAAGTAAAACAAACATGGCTGCACCGGTGGATATACGCATAAAAGCGGCTCTTGAATCTGTTTTAGGAGAACTTCTTGGTTGAAAAGGGAGCAAAGGTAAGCACTTTGTGCATTTCTTGATGGTAAAGATGTGTTTTGGTATTCTTAGTGGTAACGATGTGTGTGTTTTACTCCCGAATGGATTTGCAAGAGCTTGATTTACTGTGATTGGCTAAAGACAAATCATGAAAGGCAGACACTTGCTGGCGCATCCTCTAATCAGTTTAAAATATTATACCAGACGGCCCTCCCTTTTATTGACGGTTTAAAATAGAGCGGTTCCAGTTTTATGTTTTTCCCCAACTTGACTAGAGATGGGGCTACACATAGATCTGGCAGAGCCAGGTTAAAGAAGACTA
Organism: Pachypanchax playfairii; assembly: GCA_006937955.1. Classification (NCBI taxonomy): domain Eukaryota; kingdom Metazoa; phylum Chordata; class Actinopteri; order Cyprinodontiformes; family Aplocheilidae; genus Pachypanchax; species Pachypanchax playfairii. The sequence goes on from SSNP01000285.1 coordinate 262,040, forward strand.
CGATTGAGCACACACTGTTGTGAACCTCCAGCCACGTGTAATAAATGTGTAGTGTATACAAATACACTACATTAGATATATATTATTTAGTGTTTGCTTTACGTTGAAATTAGTCCACTTATGGTTACTGCTGTATTACAAATTAGGGGCATTAAACCCAAATAAATATAAAATAATGAATTTTGCATTTTAAATAAATAATCAACCACATGTGGTCTTGAAAAGGGTATTTCATACACATTTCAGGACTTTGTGGTTATTTCTTGAGTATTAACCAGTAATATGAAACATTTTATATCTAAAAAACATCAGGAAACTCTTAACAGACCTTTCAATCTGTCTGCGTTAAAATTCGCGTGGTTCCGGCTCGTTCCGTCAAGCTGCTTCGACTGCTTTGTCAGCAGCTCGTTGATATTCATTGTTCGAATTTGCTGGACTCTGATTGGCTAACAAAGTAGCCTATAAGAGCAAAGAATACTGTTCCCTGCCCTGCTGTGCATGGCAATGTCAGACATCGTGTCTTTCTGTTTGCTACGTTATGCTACAGCATTTTAGTGAGCAGCATGCTAGGCGTGGTTTCAACTGCGGAAGCTGCCGAAAACTAACGAACAAAGGAGTTGTGACGAAACAGATACAGGCTGTTTGGATTCGGTAGAACTCGGGTGCTATTGCCACCTGCGTAGTTTGAGAGATTAAAACTGAAAGAGAAGTTATTGACCTGTTTTCACACCCACTACAAAGGTAAGAATACCTGTGGAGCTAAAATATTCAACAGAAAAGTTTTAATGGGAGAGCCTCTTTAACTAAAATGTTAATATTTCCTTTTAATCCATAATACCTAACTTACTGTGTTCCCTCTTTTAACACTTATAATTATATGTCTGGGATTATAATTCATTGACAGCTTGTGGTATTATGTTAGATTTTCAAAGTTTCATCTAAAAATTTTTTAAATATTATCAGAAGGACAAATAGCTGTAAATTCTATAAACTTTTGATCCATTTTAAGCAGCAACTATCAACTTGTCTTTGAGTATTAAAGAGGCCATTTCATACAAATAGCAGGTTTTTGTGGTTATTTCTTAAGTATTAACCAGTAATATGAAACATTTTCTATCTAAAAAACATTAGGAAACACTGATTAACAGACCTTTCAATCTGTCTGCATCAAAATTTGGGTGGTTCTGGCTCGTTCCGTCATGGTTCGACAGCAGCTCGTTCATATTCCTTTTTCGAATTTGCTGGACTCAGATTGACTATCAAACTAGCCTTTGAGAGCAAGGTATACTGTTTCCTGTCCTGCTGCACAGGGTAGCATCAGACGTACTCTCTTCCTGTTTGCTACGTCTTATGCTACAGCTTTTAGCAAGCAGCATGCTCAGCATGGTTTCAACTGCGGGAGCTGCCGAATACTAAAGAACAAAGGAGTTGTGACGAAACAAGTACCGGCCGTTCGAACTCGGGAAAATTCGGGTTTTATCGCCACCTGCGTAGTTTGAGAGATTAAAGTTGAAAGATAAGTTGTTGACCCATTTTCACATCCACAATGAAGGTAAGAACACCTGTGGAGCTAAAATATTCATCAGAAACCTCAGAAAAACTGTTTTTAATGAAGGGCCTCTTTAAACGCTATTTCCCTGACCAATATGGCAGACAAAAATACATACAACTTCCGCTATATGGAGGTATGGAGGTCACGGCTGAATGGCCCGTGGCTTCAGGCTAGTGTACAAAAATACATACAACTTCCACATTCTACATTCATGTAAATTTGATGTTGTTCATTTCTTTTGACTGTTGAAACTGAAAAACTGAGTTAAAACTGCATAATAAAATATTGTTTTCATCACTGTATATTGAAAAAAAAAAACTTCCTATATGGAGGTCACATGACTTCCGGTATGGAGTTGAGGTATGGCCGCTACCAGAGGCTGCAACTGGGTTCTCTTGCAGCTGTTAGACTGTTTACAGGCAGGGGTGCACATACACTATATTATCAAAAGTATTCGCTCACCCATTCAAATGATCAGAATCAGGTGTCCTAATCACTTGGCCTGGCCACAGGTGTAGAAAGTCAAGCACTCAGGCATGCAGACTGTGAAGCAAGACATTTGTGAAAGAATGGGCCGCTCTCAGGAGCTCAGTGAATTCCAGAGTGGAACTGTCATAGGATGCCACCTGCGCAACAAATCCAGTCGTGAAATTTCCTCGCTCCTAAATATTCCACAGTCAACTGTCAGCTATATTATAACAAAATGGAAGCGTTTGGGAACAACAGCAACTTAGCCACGAAGTGGTAGGCCACGTAAAGTGACGGAGAGGGGTCAGCGGATGATGAAGCCCATAGTGCAAAGAGGTTTTAAGTTAATCAGAGGCAGGATTCATTATCAATCATCGGATGTTGACGCGCTCCAGCTCCACACTCTCTCCCATTGTCCGGTGTCGGAACTAAACAGCCTCTCACTCCCATTCCAGCACTTAGTCATTAATTCACATTCAAATTCTGCCATAAGCTTCCGTCAGCCTCCGTAGTACAGCATACATCCAAACTGACCCAGCCTCAGTGACCGATCGCACTCCCAAGCGGTGTCCGTCTGATCTGAGCCAGCCTCCCATTAGTAGCACCTAGCGCTAGCCAGCGCTACTGAGCCCTGCCAAAAGTCAGCCGGCTCACTCCAAGCATATGGTAACAACCCCCCTCCTTCCTGCCACCACCTGATTTGCATTATTATAATGACCGTGCACTACACGTCTAAAACCTTGTGTTGACTCTAAAAATGGGTCATAACGGTGTTTTTAAAATATTTTTTTCAATCCATATTTTAAGGCCTGTATAACTATTATACAGGGTGGGCCATTTATATGAATACACCTTAATAAAATGGGAATTGTTGGTGAGCACACACTGTTGTGGGGCAAACTTTTCAAGATGGTTGGTGACCATGGTGGCCATTTTGGAGTCGGCCATCTTGGATCCAACCTTTGTTTTTTCAATAGGAAGAGGGTCATGTGACACATGAAACTTAATGGTAATTTCACAAGAAAAACAATGGTGTGCTTGGTTTTAACAAAACTTTATCCTTTCATGAGTTATTTATATGAGTTAGTTATTTTCTGGCCATGGTGCCAGCACTGCGTTTGGGTTGCCGCTTGCTCCACGTCTTCGGCTGTTTACTCTGTCTGATTCTAATTATTTGTATTTCTGTTCACCCGGTTTTTTCTGTTGACCTGTTTCCTCGTTTGGTCTATGATCGTGAGACTCTTTTATCCATGCAATGTACTCATAGACTGAATTTGGAGAATCCCCTGGCATCATCCTGCTCATCTCAACACTCTTCTCCTCCTCCTCAACCGGACCCGATGCACCCCTGGTTTACAAATAAACCATTTCAGGGGCACGTGAGGCGATCCAGGAGAAAGAGAGGCAAACGCAGCGGAGTATTGGTAAGAGTGCGTGCTTACCTTCGGTTGACACGGAAACAGCGCTTCCGTGTTGGATCTTTTACGCCAGGGACGGATGGAGGCTACTCTTTGGCGGCATTTCTGGAAGCATCTTTGCCTGTCGGGCCCACGAGATCGACGAACTGGCATGTTCATTTCGATCGCCTACATCGCCTTGGTTGTCGCCGTATCCAACGAGGAGTGACGGCGTCTAATCTCCGCGTCCTGTCTCGAGCTTCACGTCAGGACTCTTCGCGTCCTGTCCTGTCTTTGGCTCTCTTGAACGCGAGATCAGTGGTGAATAAGACATTTCTTCTGAAGGATTTCTTTGAGTCTCAGCAGTTGGATATTATGTTTGTTACGGAAACTTGGATTCGGGAGGGTGAGTCATTGCCATTTTCTGAACTTTTACCTCCAGACTGCTCTTATGTAAGCTCCGCTCGACCCCCAGGCAGGGGTAGGGGTTGCGGTATTGCTACCATCTGGAGATTATCCCACTCTTGTCATAAACTGAACTCCAACTCCTACTCATCGTTTGAACTTCAGCTGTTCCAGCTTCAGTCAAAACCTCCTGTTTTGTGCGCGGTTGTTTATCATCCTCCGAAATTTAATACGGAATTGATTAATGAATTCTCTGACTTTCTTGGGAGCCTAATGCTCATGACTGAAAGGCTTCTGGTCGTTGGTGATTTTAACATCCATGTACAGTGGGGCAAAAAAGTATTTAGTCAGCCACCAATTGTGTAAGTTCTCCCACTTAAAAAGATCAGAGAGGCCTGTAATTTTCATCATAGGTATACCTCAACTATGAGAGACAAAATGAGGAAAGAAAATCCAGAAACTCACATTGTCTGATTTTTAAAGAATTTATTTGCAAATTATGGTGGAAAATAAGTATTTGGTCAATAACAAAAGTTAATCTCAATACTTTGTTATATAGCCTTTGTTGGCAATGACAGAGGTCAAACGTTTTCTGTAAGTCTTCACAAGGTTTTCACACACTGTTGCTGGTATTTTGGCCCATTCCTCCATGCAGATCTCCTCTAGAGCAGTGATGTTTTGGGGCTGACGCTGGGCAACACGGACTTTCAACTCCCTCCAGAGATTTTCTATGGGGTTGAGATCTGGAGACTGGCTAGGCCACTCCAGGACCTTGAAATGCTTCTTACGAAGCCACTCCTTCGTTGCCCGGGCGGTGTGTTTGGGATCATTGTCATGCTGAAAGACCCAGCCACGTCTCATTTTCAATGCCCTTGCTGATGGAAGGAGGTTTTCACTCAAAATCTTACGATACATGGCCCCATTCATTCTTTCCTTTACACGGATCAGTCGTCCTGGTCCCCTTGCAGAAAAACAGCCCCAAAGCATGATGTTTCCACCCCCATGCTTTACAGTAGGTATGGTATTCCTTGGATCCAACTCAGCATTCTTTCCCCTCCAAACACGACAAGTTGAGTTTCTACCAAAAAGTTCTATTTTGGTTTCATCTGACCATATGATGTTCTCCCAATCCTCTTCTGGATCATCCAAATGCTCTCTAGCAAACCGCAGACGGGCCTGGACGTGTCCTGGCTTCAGCAGGGGGACACGTCTGGCACTGCAGGATTTGAGTCCCTGGCGGCGTAGTGTGTTACTGATGGTAGCCTTTGTTACTTTGGTCCCAGCTCTCTGCAGGTCATTCACTAGGTCCCTCCGTGTGGTTCTGGGATTTTTGCGCACCGTTCTTGTGATCATTTTGACCCCACGGGGTGAGATCTTGCGTGGAGCCCCAGATCGAGGGAGATTATCAGTGGTCTTGTATGTCTTCCATTTTCTAATAATTGCTCCCACAGTTGATTTCTTCACACCAAGCTGCTTACCTATTGCAGATTCAGTCTTCCCAGCCTGGTGAAGGTCTACAATTTTGTTTCTGGTGTCCTTTGACAGCTCTTTGGTCTTGGCCATAGTGGAGTTTGGAGCGTGACTGTTTGAGGTTGTGGACAAGTGTCTTTTATACTGATAACAAGTTCACACAGGTGCCATTAATACAGGTAACGAGTGGAGGACCGAGGAGCCTCTTAAAGAAGTTACAGGTCTGTGAAAGCCAGAAATCTTACTTGTTTGTAGGTGACCAAATACTTATTTTCCACCATAATTTGCAAATAAATTCTTTAAAAATCAGACAATGTGATTTTCTGGATTTTTTTTCCTCATTTTGTCTCTCATAGTTGAGGTATACCTATGATGAAAATTACAGGCCTCTCTGATCTTTTTAAGTGGGAGAACTTACACAATTGGTGGCTGACTAAATACTTTTTTGCCCCACTGTATGTTGTCCATCTAAACTACTTGTGCAAGACTTTCTTCAGGTTGTTGATTCTTTTGGTTTGCTGCAACTCATCTCTGGCCCAACCCATTAAAAACGCCATACCTTAGATCTTGTTCTTCCCTTTGGGCTAAATGCTTCTGTCACTGAAATCTGTGATGCTGGACTGTCTGATCATTGCTCAGTTCTGTTTAATGTTACCCTTCCATTATCCTTCTCTAAGCCTAAATTTCCTGTAAAATACAAATGAAACACATCTCATCAGACTCCAGCATTGTTTATGGCAGCTCTAAGCCGCTCCTCTCTCCCGGCTATGGTTACTGCTGATGTTGAGAGTTTTGCAGATCAATTTAACATAGTCTGTTCTAGCATCCTTGACTCAATTGCTTCCCTTTCAGCTCGGCGCCCCAGAACTGTTTGCCAACCGTGGCTGAATGACTCCACTCGCGCGCTCCGCCGCCTCTGTCGGCGTGCAGAGCGTAAATGGAAAAAAGACTCTCATGTGTCATGTCGCATGTCTCTCTCAGCGCATGGAGAGAAAGCCTTGTGCAATATCAAGTGGGGGTCAAGCATGCTAAAACAACTTATTTTTCAAATCTTATTGCTAAAAATACCCATAATCCCCGTTATCTTTTTGTCACCTTAAATAACCTAGTAAACCCTCAGCAAACATTGCAAAGCTCCCCATCAGCAGAACTCTGTGAACAATTTTTAACCTTTTTTATGGGAAAGATTGTAACTATTAGATCTTCTTTTTTTCCTGCACCATCCACCTGTTCCACTGTATGTCCTGCTGCTGTTTTGACTGTATGGGATTGCTTTGAACCAGTCTCATTGACTGCACTCCAGAAAGTAATATTTGGGCTGAAACCCACTTATTGCTTCACAGATGTTGTGCATCCTTTACTGATCCGTGACGTTTTTTCTTCATTAGGTCCTATTATCTTAAACCTCATAAATTGCTGCCGGAACAGGATGTGTCCCCCAGTTCTTCAAATCGGCACTAATCCAGCCTCGAATTAAAAAGCCGAACCTAGATCCTGCAGTGTTGTCTAACTATAGACCAATTTCAAAACTGCCTTTTTTATCAAAGGTTTTAGAAAATTTTGTCCTGGATCAACTACAGTCCCACTTGGATCAGCATGAGATTTTAGATAAATTCCAATCTGGATTTAAATCCTTTCATAGCACCGAAACTGCACTTTTAAAAATTTTTGATGATCTTTTTCTTTCATTGGATGCCAGTCGACCGATAGTTCTTATATTGTTGGATTTGACAGCAGCCTTTGATACTGTAGATCATCACATACTGATCTCTCGTTTAGAACAATTTGTCGGGTTAAGGGGCACTGTTCTGGACTGGTTTCGTTCCTACCTAACAAATAGGACATGTAAGGTCCAGTTGGAACAGTGGTTTTCTGCCTCCTCAAGGTTAACCTGTGGTGTTTCCCAGGGTTCTATCTTGGGTCCACTCTTGTTTTCTCTGTACATGCTCCTCTTAGGGTTGATTTTTAGAAAATACAGTATCTCCTATCACTGCTATGCAGATGATGTACAGATTTATATTTCTCTCAATCCTGTGAACCATTCCATTACTAATTTGGTTAAGTGTATTGAGGAGTTTAAGGAATGGATGACTCAGAATTTTCTTCTTTTAAATGAACGGAAGACAGAGGTGATTGTTTTTGGCCTTGCTGCAGTTCCTGACAGTTTACAAACGGTTCTAACCTCCTTGTTTCCCACGTCGTCATCTATTCTTCCTTTTGTTAAAAGTCTGGGGGTTATTATCGACAGCTCTTTACAACTTGACAGACAAGTAAATGCAGTGGTAAAAAGTGTTTTTTTCCACTTAAGGGTGCTTGCGAGAGCCAAGCCATACTTGTCTAAACCTGACTTGGAAAAGGTGATCCACTTGCTGATAATGTCTAGATTAGATTACTGTAACTCCCTTTATCAAGGCATAAATAAGAAAACTCTATTGAGGCTGCAGGTGGCTCAAAATGCTGCCGCCCGCCTATTGGTTGGTAAAGGTCGCTGTGATCATATCACCCCTGCCCTGGCCAGTCTACACTGGCTTCCTGTGACGTTTAGGGTTCAATATAAAACTCTCCTGCTTGTTTTTAAGGCCTTACATAATCTAGCCCCCCCTTACCTTGCAGATCTATGCATCCGGTATGCCCCCCCTAGATCCTTAAGATCCTCAACAGCAAATTTTTTAGCTGAACCAAAGCCCCGGTATATAAGAAAAGGCGGGAGAGCCTTTTCTGTGTTTGCCCCCCTCTCTGGAACACCTTACCTCCATCAATCAGGTCCGCTGAGTCCCTTGCACTTTTAAGTCTTTACTTAAAACCTTTCTTTTTTATAAAGCCTTTGGTACTTAGTTGCTGTGCAACTTTGAATTGTTTTATTTTTTTTAAAATGTTTTGTTTCTAATTTCTGTTTTTATGCAATTTTTGCTTTATTTCTTTCTCTCGTTTTTATTGTTGTAAAGCACCTTGATCTGCCTGTCAGTGTAAGAGTGCTTTATAAATAAAGTGAACTTGAACTTGAACTTATAAAATGTGTTCAATGTGCTGCCCATTTTGTTGGATTGTCAATGCAACCCTCTTCTCCCACTCTTCACACACTGATAGCAACACCGCAGGAGAAATGCCAGCACAGGCTTCCAGTATCCGTAGTTTTGGGTGCTGCATATCTCGTATCTTTACACCATAGACGATTGCCTTCAGGTGACCCCAAAGATAAAAGTCTAAGAGGGTCAGATCAGGAGACCTTGGGGCCATTCAACTGGCCCACAACGACCAATCCACTTTCCAGGAAACTGTTCATCTAGGAATGCTTGGACCTGACACCCATAATGTGGTGGTGCACCATCTTGCCTGAAAAACTCAGGGAACGTGCCAGCTTCATCATGTTACAATTTCAAATATCCAGCGGCCTTGAGGTTTCCATTGATGAAGAATGGCCCCACTATCTTTGTACCCCATATACCACACCATACCATCACTTTTTTTGTTTCAGCAGTCTTGGAGGGATCTATCCAGTGTGGGTTAGTGTCAGACCATTAGCGGTGGTTTTGTTTGTTAACTTCACCATTCACATAAAAGTTTGCCTCATCACTGAAAAAAATCTTGAACTGAGGGTCCTGTTCCAATTTTTGTTTTGCCCATTCTGCAAATTTGGTGTGCCAATCTGGTTCATCCTCATTGAGATGCTGCAGTAGCTGGAGTTTGTAAGGGTGCCATTTGTGAGTAACTAAAATCCGCCGAAGGGATGTTCGACTAATGCCACTCTCCAGTGACATGCGGCGAGTGCTACGCTGTGGGCTCTTGCTGAATAAAGCTAGGACAGCCACTGATGTAACTTTATTAGTGACAGTTTTCATGGGTCCACATTTTGGCAAATCCAACACAGAACCAGTTTCACGAAATTTAGCAAGCAGTTTGCTAACTGTAGCATGGGAGATGGGTGGTCTCGTAGGGTGTCTTGCATTGAAATCTGCTGCAATGACCCGGTTACGCTTTCAACAGATATCAACACAATTTCGATTCGCTCCTCACATGTTAACCTCTTCGACATGTCAATGGCTGTGAACAAAGAGAAACTTGTAAATAACTCATGAAAGAATGAAGTTACGTTAACACCATTTGATGTGTCACATGACCCTCTTCCTATTGAAAAAACAAAAGTTGGATCCAAGATGGCTGACTTCAAAATGGCCACCATGGTCACCACCCATCTTGAAAAGTTTGCCCCTTCACATAATGTGCCACAAACAGGATGTTAATATCACCAACCATTCCCATTTTATTAAGGTGTATCTATATAAATGGCCCACCCTGTAGTGCGGGGTAATCCATAGTATTAACAGTTAATGACTCCTTTAACACATCACTTGGCAAGATTATCGGTTAGGATTATTTTAAGAGCCATCGCAATAATCGGGGCGTGTCGAAAGGGAAAAATCGTAAAAACCCTGCCATGTGAACCCGGCATAACACAGCACTCTGTGTGGATCCTGTTCTGTGATTCATTTCAGCCTTCATTTGTGGCACAGTCCAATGACTTGACACATTCATATGCTTACTTCTGATTTGGTTTGAAGCTTTAGTCATCTGTCATGTATGGGTGTAGACTCGTTAACCTCACCTGAGTCTGAAAATAAAGCAGTTCTGAATCTTCTCATCCATGTCCCACTTAGAGTGGGACAATGAGCAAGAGATAAAAATCATAATGACTGTCATTTATTGCTAGGTCTCGAATTCTTACAGTTTCTTTTTTTGTTCCTTTCCTATTTTCTTAAGTGCTTAATTACTGCCGTAATTTAAGTAATAACAAGAGTCTTGGATGTTTGCCACTCAGGATTACATCAATTTGAGATTTGATTTGTTTGCAGATGTCCTTCCATCACAGTTTTTGGAAAAAGTAATTTATTGGGCATAAAGTTAAACCATTAGTCAACCGGAGTAAAATAGATCTGGTGTGCAACTTCAAAATGAATTCAAGCTAACTAGCATGGGTTGGAGGGGAAAGTTGTTATACTCACTGTTTTTTTCTTTCAGTAACTGAATGCAGTGCAGTCTCGCTGAGGGGAGTGTAAGCCTTTTTTTGAGCCAGCCTAATGCAGATGAACATTGTGTGCATGCTGAAACACAAGTCTTTATTGGTGCAACACTGTTCATTGTCTGTGTGAGTGCTTTTCTGTGTGTCCCTCACAAAAAAGATGCTTCAAATAGATTGCTCAGCAATTGACTCATGCACCATCAATCAATAGTGCGATGCACTTATGGTACAGAGCACAGATGCAGCAAAGTGATATCTTCTGTGTTTGCCTGGAAACAGACCTCTTCTCTGTTCATGCCTGTGGATGAGAAAGAGTCTCAGTCCTCATCAGAATCCAGTTTGTACTGGTTAAGCCACTGATTCATCAAATGTGCACTGTTTTATATTTTCTGCATGCAGGCTCCAATACAGAGCTTGTGCAGAGTAACAGTAATAGCTGAAAAAGCTCATGCAGTTCACATTCATGACCCACCTATTGATCCACCATTTTTGTGTTGGTTTAACTTCAAAGAAGAATGCAGTTATTTCACTTTGAAGCAGTTTAAATTAGATTATACATTTTAAGAGATCACAATATAGAATCAAAAATTGTTATGATATTTTCTGATACTCATTGTGGAATCATTGTAAAATATAATGGAAATACATTGAAAACAGATCTGCTGGCTATCAGCACACGGTCTAGAAAATGTTACTCTAATAATAAAGCAGTATTTGGGTTTGGTGTAATATTTTGATTTTTTTTTTAAATCAGAACTTGTAGCTTTTTGAATTATGGTTTACTTGTATACTGAGTAGGGCTGCATGGTGGTGCAGTTGGTAGAGCTTGCCTTGCAACGAGAAGGTCATAGGTTTGAATCCGGGCTGGGGCTTTTCTGTGTGGAGTTTGCATGTTCTCCCTGTGCATGCGAGGGTTTTCTTAAGGGACTCTGGTTTCTTCCCACAGTCCAAAAACATGCAAGAGATTAATTGGCAACTATAAATTGTCCCTAGGCGTGAGTGGTTGTTTGTCTATGTGTGGTCCTGCGATGGACTGGCGACCTGTCCAGTGTGTCCCTTGCCTCTTGCCCAAAAACTGCTGGAGATAGGCACCAGCTCCCCTGAACAGGAAGAAGCAGGTTCAGAAAATGGATGGATGTATATTAGTTGAATCCTCCCTGTGCTAAGGTCAGCTCTTCTTGTGTGTTTCAACTCTTCATGCATCTGACAGTCACCCCATACTCTTTGTACTCAGTAACAACCCATCCTCGTGTTTATACTCCCTGCTTTCTCAAACACATTTGTCAGATTATTTTGCTTGTGCTGTTTGTCTTCTCTGTTCTCTCTTGTTCTACAGGGAATTAGAACTATATCCCTGTGTTCTCCAGCTCAGTATTCTTTATGTAAGTGTTGTTGCCACATCATTATCTTTTTATTTTGCTTTGTAAAGTTCTGTTTTTATTTATTTTCTCCTCTCCACTATGCCTCTTGTGAATCACACAACAATAATTTTCTAGAGATGATCTTAGAGGTTAAGCCAGTGATATTCAAGGCTGCAAGTCTTAGCAGTTGTTTCTTGAGCCTGAAGCTGAAAAGTTAGTGAAGCATGGCTGTAGAGGGGATGCATGTGTGCAACATGCATGTGTGTTTAACTCATCTATATTCAGGATAAAAATGAAGTACAGCTTTTCTATAAACAGCAGGAGGACAAAAATAAACGTGTTTGATATTAACTGAAGTATTTATTCTATTTATAACATCCAACACCCTGGAGTTATATGTGAAAAAAACAAAATGTAGTTGCAAAGCAGTTGACATTGCAGCTTATTTATAGATATTCAATGCTGTGAAAACTTCTTTGCTTCCTCAGTTGTTGCTTTTTTTCATCACAATTAAGTGTTTCAAATCATCAGACAAATTTTAAGCTCAGACCAAGATCAGCAGATACTCAGGGTATTTTCATCTGATATTAAAATTTGTTTGATAAACTGAAACACTTAAAGTGTGATAAACAGTCAAAACAGAAGAAATTGCATGGGGGTAAATACTTTCATATAGAGAAGACAAGTACACTTAAGTTGCAGAGCTATCTGTGTGATTTTGAATAAGTGATAAGCATCCTTTTTGAGTAACATTGCTCTGTTTTGTCTTTCTGCCAAATGGACAACTAAAATGGACGACTAATGGAAAATTAGGTTACTTGTTTGACATTAACATAAACAAGACTAGACAGACAGCTCTGTCTAGAAATTAACTGTTGTCTCTTCCTGCCATTAATAAAAACATCATGATGATCTTAATCAATGTTTTCTAAGTGGTATCATAGAGGAGGTAGAAGTTTTCACACGTAGAAACAAGAATTTCTTCAAACCCTTTTTGAACAAGTAAAGTTTTTCTGAAGCATGAAAAAGATTAGTGTTAGGATGTATTTATTTATCAAAGGAATCACTTACGAACTAGGCAAAAACAGATAAAAAAAATCTAGTTAGCTACAATGGCTTTATTACATAAAAATATCAGAATCAGAATCAAGCTTTATTCGCCAAGTATCATTTGCACAATACAAGGAATTTGACTAAGAAGAGAGCACAGACACTTCTCTCACCAAGGCAGCCATTTTTTGGTGCCAGTTTGAAATAAGAATCATGAATAAGAATAAAAAATACAAAGGTCACACATCAGGATAGTGAGGAGAAAGGACACGTAGCCTCTTGCCGGGACACAGGATCAAGCTCCAGTTTCCCGCTCGGAGGGTGAACTCCTTCCTGACAGACTACGACCTCTCAGAGGCAGCGGCGGGTTCAGTATCTTGCCCAAGGATACTTCTACGTAGCTTGCTGAAACCAGGGATCGAACCTGCCATCTTTCGAACAAAGGGTGATTGCCCTTCCGCTAGACTACACCGCCCGCCTAATTTCCCTGGTTCTAATTCTGCTTTATTCAGCACACAGGTGTGTAAATTGACGCTGCATGCGCGTTGCCGACAGCTCTTGAACAGGAAGAACATGGCCGCCGTGGACTTGGATTCAAACACTGAAGGTATACTTATGGATGTTTCTGCAGCCAGCAAACGACCTGCATCCACTCTCACCCCCCCAAAAAAGTGGCACCACGAAGAAAAAAAAGACTTTATCAGCGGCATCTTGTGAGTCTAAAAAAAAATATGACCGAAGCCGGGCAGGCACCCGCATAAATATTTGATATGCGTTCGCTTCATGGAGGGAACTTCAGCTGCATTTGGGAGTGAAAACGGATGCTGACATGGCTCATTTCCTTGTGACCAGGTGAGAAAACATTATAGGTTGTGTTTAGAGCCTGATACAGTATGAAAATGATGAGATCAAATCAAATAACAGAGTGGAGAGACCTGACGTGTTAGTTAGACTAAAACAAACAGTTACTCACTTCGTCGCTTGACATGGTGCTTGTTTTTATATAATATGCACTGTGGTCTTGCAGTAAACCGTGACGTAGTAAACAGGATTTCCGGAATAGCGCTACAACTGGTGGCAGCTTGTTGGAGTAGCTCTGTGACTTAGCTAGCACTTGCTAGAAATTTTTTGTTCTTTTTGAGTATTTCTTGCTAGTTTTTTTCTTCTGGAAATATTTTCTAAATACTTTTCTTCTGATTTGGGTGCTGTGCTGATTGAGTTTTTTGCTTGATTTGTCACTTTTTTTTGCCACTTGTTATGATGTGTAACCATGGCAACAAGAGATTTGTTTACAAGAAAGAGCAGCTAACTGACATTTCTAAGGCTGAAATAACCCTCAAATTGAAACTCTGGATCCCTGATGAGCTCAAAAGAAGAAGACGTGGATCAAAGTGAGCAAAGTGAAGAGAGAGAAAGAGGAAGTTTAAACCTTCACTTCCATCAGTCATATTGACAAATGTGAGATCTCTCGCTAATAAAATGGATGAACTTGAAACTCTGTTGAAGACCCAACCAGAGTATCCGGAATGCAGCATCATGTGTTTTACTGAGACATGGCTAAAGGAACATATCCTGGACTCCAGTGTGTCTCTGGCTTTCAAACAATATGAGCAGACAGAGATTTGAAGAGGAGCAGCAAAAGAAGAAGAGTTTGTCAGCTGCTCACACCTGCAGTCACCTGTTGGGGTGGAGCATCAGACCAGGTGACATGAAGAGGATGAACAGATTGATAAAGAGGGCTGGTTCTGTTCTAGGGACTGATCTAGAGTCTCTTGAGGTGATTGTTCAAAGGTGGAGGAAGAACATGATGGAAAACCCTCATCATCCTCTTCAGAACACAGTAACTCAATAACAGAGTGTCTTCAGTCAGAAGATTCTTCATAGTCCGCTGCAGCACAGACGCTACAGGAAATCCTTCCTGTCCACACCTAGAACCTTCTGCAATGACTCCCTGAAAAAGAACTGAGCTACAACAACACTTAATTTCCCTTCGGGGATTAATAAAGTATTTTTGATTTTGATTTGTTGATTTGAGGATTAGCCTCCCCGTGAGCTAGTGCTATTTCGAACCCAAGAATGTCACATTGGTTCAAATATGTCACATTTCTGCACATCGGTAACATCCTATTAACCATTACAAAGCCATACAGTGAACTTGCATCATTGATACAGCCATAAATTATCGTATAAGATAGCTGTCAAAAAGGCATGCGCATGATTTTAATGATATTCTTATTTATATGTCAATAAAAGTCTTGTACACAAAATTCTGCCAAAACGTGAGTCTGCAAAATTGTGTGGATTAGGATTGTTTTCTTGTGAGTATGAATCTAAAAGCTGTGAGTGCAAAGTCTTGGGAATACAACACTAATTTTCTAGACTACGAAGTCTTCTCCTCTGTGGATATTCTAGCATATATGCTAGAATATGCATTACAGGTCTTTGTGACTGCATTAAAAGGCAGTCTGTAAGTATTATTAGGTATTGCCATAATGAATGGAGTCCCAGTGCAAATGCATTGGTCGGGTTGACCAGGCAAACTGAACCATCATGTGTACCTCAAATTTTGGGTTACCATAGCAACGGAATCCATTAAAAACCATGCCCCTTTTGTAACCCTATAGGAAAAACCTCTGAAATCATCACGTCTCCCCAATACACATATTAGTCCTAATCTGTCTGCCTTGTCATCACATTTGCAACACCTGTCAGCTGTGGAATGAATGCAGCTTTCTGATTGGCTGAGGGTTTCAGAGTCCCGCACAGAGTGGCAATCCCTCTCAAAGTTTCTTCAGGAACTTTTCTAGTTAGGGATTGCTATAATGAATGGATGCTGTAATGAATGTGGAAAAAGGAGGATCATGTTAGTATTAATGAATCAACTCCTTCTAACTACCTTAATCTTCATGTTCCTCGAGCAACAGGTCAAGGAGGAGGAGTAGCAGCTATTTTCCAGTCAAGTCTATTGATTAGCTCTAGACCAGTTATTAGTTATAATTCTTTTGAACTTATGACCCTCAGTATTTCTCACCCAAATTGGAAATCGGAGGAACCTATTTTACTTGTTGTTGTATATCGTCCACCAGGTGCTTACTCTCAGTTCTTGTCTGAATTTTCAGTCTTTTTATCAGAACTATTATTGAAATCTGATAAAGTCATTATATTGGGAGATTTTAATATTCATGTTGATGTTGAAAGTGATAGTTTGAATTTTTAATTTAACTTTTAATGATCTGTTGGATTCAGTTGATTTCTCTCAGAATGTAAACAGACCAACTCATTATTGTCATCATACTCTTGATCTTGTTCTGACTTATGGCGTAGAGATTGAACAGCTGATAGTGTTTCCTCACAACCCTGTCTTGTCTGATAATTTTTTAATAACCTTTGAATTTACAATGATGGACCTCACCGCTCCAGATAGAAACTTTAATTACCGTAGATGTTTATCAGAAAATGTTGTAACTAAATTCAAAGAATCTATTCTATTAGCTTTATCTTCATTCCAGAAGAATAATATAACAGAGAGCAGCTGCAAAGATTTTGCAGACTGGCGAATTGATGATCTTACTGATAATTTTACAGCTTCAATGCGCACGTCATTGGATAAAGTTGCTCCTCTGAAAATGAAGGTAATCAGCCAGAGGAGGCGTGCTCCTTGGTTTAATTTAGAGCTGCGTATGCTAAAAAGAACTTTAAGAAAGTTAGAAAGGAAATGGCGTTCCACTAAGCTAGAAGAAGTTTATTTATCTTGGAGAGATAGTCTGCTCAAATACAAAAGAGCCCTTCGTAGGGTTAGAACTGAGTATTACTCGTCCCTCATAGAGGAGAACAAGAACAATCCCAGGTTTCTGTTTAGTACTGTAGCCAGATTAATAAAAAAACCAACTTTTGTTGAACCATGTATCCCTGTAACCCCCAGTAGTGATGACTTCATGGAATTCTTTACTAATAAAATAGATTCAATTAGAGAAAAAATCTATAATGTCCTTCCCACTGTTGTCTCTGGTTCGTTGTCCAGTGAAGCAGCTTTAGAATCTGAATCATGTTTAGACAGTTTCTGTCCAGCTGATCTTAATGAGTTAACACAAATTATAGCTTCTTCTAAACCATCTACGTGTATGTTGGATCCTGTTCCAACCAGACTTTTTAAAGATGTCTTCCCATTGATTAACACATGGATATTGGACATGATCAATTTGTCTTTAATGAATGGATATGTGCCTTAGGCCTTTAAGGTTGCTGTTATTAAACCTTTACTTAAGAAACTTGATCTTGATCCAGGATCTCCAGGTAATTATCGACCTATATCCAATTTACCCTTCATCTAAAAAATTCTAGAAAAGATAGTTGCAAACCAGTTATGTGATCATCAACACAGTAATAATCTTTTTGAAGAGTTCAGTCAGGATTTAGAGGTCATCATATCACTGAAACAGCACTGGTGAAAGTTTCTAATGATATTCTCATGGCCTCAGACAGTGGACTTGTGTCTGTACTTGTCCTGTTAGATCTCAGTGCTGCGTTTGATACTATAGATCATAAGATCCTGTTAAAGAGGCTTGAATATGATATTGGAATTCAGGGAACTGCATTAAACTGGTTTGAATCATATTTAACTGAAATATTCCAGTTTGTTCATGTAAATAATTAATCTTCTTCATATACCAGAGTCAGTCATGGAGTTCCCCAGGGTTCAGTGCTTGGACCAATCCTCTTTACTATATGTATATGTTACCGCTTGATAAAATTATTAGACAACATGGTATAAAATTCCATTTTTATGCTGATGATACTCAGTTATATCTATCAATGAAGCCTGATGAGACCAACCAGCTGCAGAGATTACAAGCTTGTCTTAATGATGTAAAACGTTGGATGACACTAAAATTAGGAGCATTTTGAATCAAAGAGATGCAGAAACTTTAGTTCACGCATTTATTACTTCTAGACTTGATTACTGTAATTCATTATTATCAGGGTGTTCTAATAGTGCTGTTAAAGGCCTCCAGCTGATCCAAAATACTGCTGCCAGAGTTCTGATGAGAGTTAGACGGAGAGACCATATTTCTCCTGTTTTAGCATCACTTCATTGGCTCCCTGTAAGGTTTAGAATAAAGTTTAAGGTTTTACTTTTGACGTATAAGGCCTTGAACGACCAAGCTCCAGCTTATATTAAAGATCTTATTGTTCCATATGCTCCTAACAGAGCACTTTGCTCTCAGACTGCAGGTCTGCTTGTAGTTCCTAGAATTTCTAAAAGTAGAATGGGAGGAAGAGCTTTTAGTTATTAGGCTCCTCTCCTGTGGAACCAGCTTCCACTTTTTATCCGTGAGGCAGACACCTTGTGTAGTTTTAAGAATAGACTTAAAACTTTCCTTTTTACACAATCCTACAGTCAGGGTTAACTTGGGTTCTCCTGAGCTTTCCCTTTAGTTATGCTGCTATAGGTTTAGACTGCCGGAGGACATACTGACCACATTTCTTCACTCTGCTGTCTTTCTTTACTCTGGCTGCCTCTGAGGAGGATGTATCTCACATAAACAAACAATGAAATATTCCCACTAGAGCCATCAAATTGTTATTGCTTTGATTGTTACTGCTGCCATTAACTGTTTCTCTATTTATCTTTCTATAGACATGACGACTGGCCAAAATCCATTAGTGTTTGTCTGTGTCTCTTTCCTGTCAGCTCAGACTCCAGTCGGCTAAGGCAGAAGGCCACCCCTCCTGAGCCGGGTTCTGCTAGAGGTTTCTTCCTGTTAAAAGGGAGTCGTTCCTTTCCACTGTCGCCAATCGTGCTTGCTCAGGATGGGGGATTGTGCTGAAATAACAATTCAGCCCAATCGGCTGGTTCCTTAGATAGAAAATGTTTTATTATTAATTGGTTGATGGTCTGTGAAGTGCCTTGAAATGACTTTGTCATGAACTGGCGCTTTAGAAATAAATAAACTTGAAACTTGAATGGAGTCCTATGCATTTGCATAGGACTCCATTCAAATGGCAAACCTATTATTCTACACCTCTAAATGGGTCTTTGACTAGATTTATAGATTTATTTATTATTCTTCCGTCAAAGTTAATGCGGCCCGAACGGAGCGACGGATCCAGGTGGTTCATACATCAAATCGACCGACTCGTTCACGGGAAGTGTGAAATTACTTTTATTTCAGATCCAAGTTACCATGGCGACGCAGCACGCCAAAACGTGCACCCGAAATGCCCCCCAGCCCTAACTGCCACAGTTTTGTACGAGTATAATACATCAAACTGACCGGGCCAAATTCCAGATGCGCATGATCCTGGTTTCGTGGCGTTTCAGGTTGCCATGGCAACGGTATTCACAAAAATGAAAATGAATAAAAAACGTTCTGAAAAATGCCAAAAACGTGACCTTTTTCGAGGGCTTACTGCCACAACATACTTTCACGTACAGAGACTGTTCCACCTAATATCTGGTCTCAATGCATGGTTCTACTTTAGATTTAAAGATCTTGTAAAAAACTCAGACCGCGTGGCCGTGGTGACGCCAAACGCCATCAGGAGCACCCGTTTTACACACAGGGCAGACAGAACCACCTGTGATGACATGTGATACATCAAATCGAACAGTTTGGAAGGAGAAGTGAACTAAAGGGTTTTGATGAAGATTGGGGTTACCATGGCTACGCAGCTTGCCAAAAACACCACCTGAAATGCCCTACAGCCCCATCTGTCAGACATAACCCCATAAATGACACATCAAACTGACCAGAGATGCTCTATCATGGTTCTAAAGTATTTTGGGTTACCATGGCAACCGGATCCACCAAAAACCACGACCCCTATTCAAATCCTATGTTAAAATGGCCCAGATTGTGGATGCTTTTTTAGAGATTATTGTGCAAATACACTTTGACCTACAGACATTGTTCCACCTTATTGCTGATCAGTAGACATTGGTCTATAACATACATGAGCTACTTTAACATATGGCAACACCATTCGCCATCAAACACACCCGGGGAGCCCATAGGGCACACAATAGTATTTGTGACTTCATGTCATATATTAAAGCAATTGGCATGATCATTAGAAGTGACCCATCATGTGATCATTAATTTTTGGGTTACCATGGCAACAGCATTTAGTCAAATTAACGATTTTTGATTGCTTACTGTGCGGACATGCTTTGACCTACAGATGTTGTTCTAACTTTTATGTGCTCAGTAGACATTGGTCTATAAGATATTAAAGCAACTTTTACATATCTCTTACCGTATTGCCATAGCATCGCCATTCGCCATCAACGCATCCGGTGAGCTCACAGCAGACACTACGGGATGTGGATTCACATGTCGTGCATCAAAGTGATCGGGTCTACCACGAGAACTGAACCATCATGCGTGTGTTAATTTTTGGGTTACTATAGCAACAGAATCCACCATAAACCATGCCCCCTTTGTAATTCTATGGGAAAACCTCTCAGTTCATCACACTTCCCCAGTACACTACCATATTAAGTGGACTCTTTCAGCCTTGTCATCATGTTTGCAGCGTCAGTCAGCTATCACACATGCTCAGGGTCAGAAATTGCAGCTTTTTGATAGTGTTTGCAGCGTCTGTCAGCTATCACACATGCTCAGGGTCAGAAATTGCAGCTTTCTGATTGGCTGAGGGTTCCAGAGGCCCGCACAGAGTGGCAATCCCTCTCAAAGTTTCTTCAGGAACTTTTCTAGTTTAAATTAATTTCTCAAAATAAAAAAAAATAAGGTTTCTTTAAAAAGTGCATTTCGTCCTTTTCTGAAGATTTGTTTTGGAAAGAGGGGGTCATCTTATAATAGGGGTCGTCCCATATTCGATTCAATGCGGTACTTCCTGGTTGAAGAAGAACTCAAGAATAGAATCAGGACAAATAAAGGCTATATAACACCAACGGTAACATTTTAGCATATATGTGCCTATCCCAGATGTTGAAAACTGTAAAGTTGCATGATACAGGACCTTAAAACATCCAAATAACTTCACGTCTGTTAAACTGAAATCTTTCTGGCATTACTTCCAACACAGAAAGAGATTTAAATAAACAATCTAAACAAAAAAAAACTTCCAGAAAAAAAGACCACCCCCCAAATTTGTGACACAATATGCTCTTTGAGACAAATAGACGATGATTTTAGTCAAACTCAAGACTGACAGAATTCTGTAATTAAATCTAATGTAAAAAGATGAAATTTGTTTTCCCTGAAGCTTCAGTTGGTTTTTAGACTCTTTAATCAAAATGATCTCCCCTCAGTTAGCAAGACTTTTTAGATTTTTAGAGACTTTTTTAGAGTTTGTAAAAACATCAGTCATATAGAAAATACAAATCAGAAAATACCTATTTTTCTTCATCACAGCTGCAGCTCAGTTTGTCTTTTAGAGAAATCCTCCACAGTATATTTCAGCAAATAAAGCCACTGTTACTCATCAAATAAGTAATTGCATTATATTGTTGTTAACTACAACATTTCAAGGTTAATAGGTTCTTAGTGCAGTCTACCCTAATTAAATACTTAGTTTTAAGTATGTAAACAAGTCTTAATTAAACTTGTCCTTAAAGATCAAATAACCTCATGTGCATTTATTGAACTTTTCACTGAGCAGAAATGTTGTGTTGCACAGCGTGGACTGTTTTTCTCAGATGGGAGTTTTCGGCCATCTGTGCATATTCGTAGATGCATTCAGACATGCTGTTAGTGATGAAGTGCTGCAACAAAGCTTTCGCAAACAGACAACAGTACACATGGTACATTGGATTTATTAAAGAGGCCCTTCCATTAAAAACATTTTTTCTGAGGTTTCTGTTGAATATTTTAGCTCCACAAGTGTTCTTACCTTCTTAGTGGGTGTAAAAACAGGTCAACAACTTCCCTTTCACTTTTTATCTCTCAAACTACGCAGGTGGCGATAACACCCGAGTTCTCCTGATTTCGAATAGCCGGTACTTGTTTCGTCACAGCTCCTTTTTTTCATTAGTATTCAGCAGCTCCCACAGTTGAAACTACGCCTAGCAGTCTGCTGGCTGTAGCATAAGATGTAGCAAACAGGAAGAGAGAACGTCTGACGTTGCCATGTGCAGCGGGGCAGGAAACCAAGTATACCTTGCTCTCATAGGCTAGTTTGTTAGCCAATCTGAGTCCAGCAAATTCGAATAATGAATATGAACAAGCTGCTGCCGAAGCCTGACGGAACGAGCCGGAACCAGCCGAATTTTGATGCAGACAGATTGAAAGGTCTGTTAATTAGTGGTTCCCAACATTTTCTAGTAGCAGAACAGTTTCATATTACTGGTTAATACTTAAGAATAACCACAAAGTCCTGACATTTTTTTGAAATTGCCTCTTTAAGAAATTACTGAAAGAAGTTGTGAAACATCTTACTTTTATAAAAAAAAGTGTCCTTAGTGAGAAATACACTTGCTTTTTAGCTAACCTTCTAGCTGGCCTCCCAGGACTTCTAGGCAATGGATGGCAGGAGTGTATAGACAGCTAATTGCCCATAGGCAAAAGCTTCCTGCAGAGAATACTGAAGAAGCTGCACTCATGGGGAGCCTCATAATACATTTAGGACCATCCTGTTTTTTCTCTTTCTGGACAGCTAAATTGCTTATGGATCAATAGTTTAGCTTTCTATTGGCTCTACACAGTGAGTCAAGTACATTTAAACCTAAGAAATCCCATTAAATTTGGCAGAGAAGAGAAACAAAGCAGTAAGTGCTGCTGCTCCTACTACACCTGCAGTCTTCCTGTTTGTTTACTGACACAGTTTTTATAAGTATATATCCACCGATATCCCATTATATTGTCTTTATTATACTGTCCCATTATACTGTCATTGATTGTTGTCATTTTCACAAGGTTACCTAACAGTGTGACAGTATAGGTCGAAGAAGGAGAAGAGGAGGAACTGCCGTTCATAGACAAAGAGAGAAAAGGAAAGTCAAGAGTCTAGGACTGAGAGTAGGAACTTTGAATGTAAGGACAATGACAGGGAATGCTAGGCATTTGGTTGATATGATGCAGAATATGAAAGTGACTATATTGTGTCCAAGAGATCAGATGGAAAAGTAGCAAGGCCAGGAGCCTAGGAGAAGTATTTACCGTATACACAAATATTTTTGTGGCTAAAATATTTAGTGGTTGGGGTCCAAAAGTACATTTTTATTAATAAGAATGTTTGTGGTGGGGGCCTAGTCCTTTTAAAGGAAAACTTACCCCCCCTCCCCCAGATACAGTCTGAGATTTAAAAAATAACATGATAAATGGGAGTGACTGGTGGACTAAGGAGGCATGGCATTCTGTGCTGTGACTGATATGTCACTCTGACTGACACGCTCCAGAGAGGGACAGGTGAAATAGAGGAATATTTGTATGAGACAAGCAGCTCTGACCGGTGTCGTTTCGAGCCGATAGTTCGCCCTGCAGCGGATTGGTGGCGTAGAATGAGGCTCTTCTCTACTGGTACACTGTTAGCCAACACCATTAGCTCCAGTTACATCGTGTGACTCTGCAAACAGGTGCAGCTGCGCTTGACCACAATACCATTTAAGCCGATGATTCGTACTGCAGCGGCTTCAACGTCTTAGAATGGGACCTGTCTCATCATGGTATATTGTTGCTGATCAAAGCAAAGGCTAAATTTTGGTAAGCTCGCGTAATATCTGTGACTCTGCCTCATCATGTAAATGGTAAATGTAAATGTCCTGTATTTGAAATACTCAGACCAGCCATTCTGGCACCAACAACCATGCCACGTTCAAAGTCACTCAAATCACCTTTCTTCCCCATACTGATGCGTGGTTTGAACTGCAGGAGATTGTCTTGACCATGTGTACATGCCTAAATGCACTGAGTTGCCGCCATGTGATTGGCTGATTAGAAATTAAGTGTTAACGAGCAGTTGGACAGGTGTACCTAATAAAGTGGCCGGTGAGTGTATATGGAAAACTATAGCATGTACAGTAGGGGGTAAATACCACAACTAATAAGGAGCTAAATACAGAGGAAGTACTGGTGCATTTACTAGCAAAAACCTCCACTATTACCTATCAACTCAATTAGGTTGTGACCAGTTTAGATTTGTAAAAACTAAAATTAAAATAGTACCTTCTAATAAATTACCTTTTCTTACATGTCCTTCTGCTTTTTTAAGCATTTTCCTTGTACTTACCCATAACATCCTGCAGGAACAGTTTTCCTCTAGAATCTTGGTAAGTCTTAAATACTGGGTATGTTCTTGCTGGAGTTCTTAATATTAACTTAGTAAGTAAGCTGAAACTGGACTGTAAAAGGAAGTCTGGTTTGTTTCCATGGTGTTACCAGATTCTGACCATAAAATTCCTAATACATTGTTCCTTTTTCTAAGCAATCAAAAGACACTTTTACCATCTGCGGGTCGTCTGATA
>SSNP01000285.1:290600-307342 GCA_006937955.1 Pachypanchax playfairii
TTTTCACAAGGTTACCTAACAGTGTGACAGTATAGGTCGAAGAAGGAGAAGAGGAGGAACTGCCGTTCATAGACAAAGAGAGAAAAGGAAAGTCAAGAGTCTAGGACTGAGAGTAGGAACTTTGAATGTAAGGACAATGACAGGGAATGCTAGGCATTTGGTTGATATGATGCAGAATATGAAAGTGACTATATTGTGTCCAAGAGATCAGATGGAAAAGTAGCAAGGCCAGGAGCCTAGGAGAAGTATTTACCGTATACACAAATATTTTTGTGGCTAAAATATTTAGTGGTTGGGGTCCAAAAGTACATTTTTATTA
Source organism: Pachypanchax playfairii (assembly GCA_006937955.1). NCBI lineage: Eukaryota > Metazoa > Chordata > Actinopteri > Cyprinodontiformes > Aplocheilidae > Pachypanchax > Pachypanchax playfairii. Next base: position 290,920 of record SSNP01000285.1, read on the forward strand.
ATAAGAATGTTTGTGGTGGGGGCCTAGTCCTTTTAAAGGAAAACTTACCCCCCCTCCCCCAGATACAGTCTGAGATTTAAAAAATAACATGATAAATGGGAGTGACTGGTGGACTAAGGAGGCATGGCATTCTGTGCTGTGACTGATATGTCACTCTGACTGACACGCTCCAGAGAGGGACAGGTGAAATAGAGGAATATTTGTATGAGACAAGCAGCTCTGACCGGTGTCGTTTCGAGCCGATAGTTCGCCCTGCAGCGGATTGGTGGCGTAGAATGAGGCTCTTCTCTACTGGTACACTGTTAGCCAACACCATTAGCTCCAGTTACATCGTGTGACTCTGCAAACAGGTGCAGCTGCGCTTGACCACAATACCATTTAAGCCGATGATTCGTACTGCAGCGGCTTCAACGTCTTAGAATGGGACCTGTCTCATCATGGTATATTGTTGCTGATCAAAGCAAAGGCTAAATTTTGGTAAGCTCGCGTAATATCTGTGACTCTGCCTCATCATGTAAATGGTAAATGTAAATGTCCTGTATTTGTATAGCGCTTTTCTAGTCATTCAGACCACTCAAAGCGCTTTCACACTACAAGTTTTACATTCACCCATTCACACAACCCGATATGTAAACCGGGGGGAGAGGGTAGGGGCTAACACTCACACAACCCGATACGCAGATCGGGTTGTGTGAGTGCTACCACTGCACCACTGCACATTATTGTCAGCACAAAAGCATGTTTCAGAGAAGTGTCCAAGGTATAAATCAAAGTAACCCAGCATGAAGAGAAAACCCTTCAGTAATGTGCTAAAAACATGTTTTCACACAATCACAAACACTAAAATGAACTCTGATAACAACCGTATACACTTCCTGTTCAAACTCACTCACTACTGAGCGGAGGTGTGGCCAAGACCAAGCTCTTTTATATCCTGTAACGGCAGAATCTTGACGTCATGTTTTGAGAAAATAAGGTCTCAGTCAATAGCAATGCCTAATTCAAATTCAAGTGCAGTGTAACATTTTAACCTGAAGAGGGCGCTCCACTAACTTTTTTTGTTATGAAGTGAATAGCTGTATATAAATGTGCTAAAATACCAAAAACAAGACCTCGAAATGTAGACGGTACTATTAAACACTCATTTATAGTGCTTATCAGCAAAAAAAAGTTGATTTGGAAGGAAGTCTGGTTTGTTTCCATGTTGTTACCAGGTTCTTACCATATATCTCCTAATACATTGTTCCTTTTTCTAAGCAATCAAAAGACACTTTTACCATCTTATCTTCAGCAATGTTACTAAGTAAAACATGATCTTTTACTTAGTAAGTAAGTAGAAACTGGACTGTAAAAGGAAGCCTGGCTTGTTTCTTTGGTGTTACCAGGTTCTAACCATATAATTCCTAATACATTGTAACAGACACTTTTACCATCTTCTGCAATGATGAAAAGGGAATGATCTTGTAATGTTTTAGGCATGAAAAACACTCCAGAGTGCACAGAACAAGGAGCGGAGACTGTTCTTGAAGTTTAAAGATTTATTGAATAGGTGCAGAGTGAGCTGTCTGCAGGATCTTTGTAACCATAACTCATGTTGTTCTGCAGTGGGAAAAGGCCAGAGTCAGAGGATGGAACGTGTCTGTTACAATGTATTAGAAATTTTATGGTAAGAACCTGGTAACACCATGGAAACAAGCCAGACTTCCTTTTAATGTCCAGTTTCCACTTAATTAAAATGTCATGTTTTACTTAGCAACATTGCAGAAGATAAGATGGTAAAAGTGTGTTTGGTTGCTTAGAAAACGGAACAATGTATTAGGAATTATATGGTAAGAACCTGGTAACACCATGGAGACAAGCCAAACTTCCTTTTACAGTCCAGTTTCCGCTTACTTACCAAGTAAAAGGTCATGTTTTACTTAGCAACAACGCAGAAGCTAAGATGGTCAAAGTGTCTATTGAGTGCTTGGAAAAAGGAAAAATGTATCACGTATTATATGGTAAGAATCTGGTAACAACATGGAAGCAAGCCAGACTTCCTATTACAGTCCAGTTTCAGCGTACTTACTAAGTATATATTAAGAACTCCAGCAGGAACATACCCAGTATTTAAGATGTACCAGGATCCTTGAATAAAACTGTTCCTGCAGGTGTAGGGGGTTGTTACAGGTAAGTACAATGTAAATGCCTAAAAAAACTGGAAAACATGTAAGAAAAGGTAATTCATTGGAAGTTACTATTTTAATTTTAGTTATTACAAATTACAAACTGGTCACAACCTAATTGAGTTGATGGGTAATCGTGGAGGTTTTTCTTAGTAAATGCTGCAGTACTTCCTCTGTATTTACCTCCTTATTACATGTGGTTTTTACCACATATACACTCACCGGCCACTTTATTAGGTACACCTGTCCAACTGCTCGTTAACACTTAATTTCTAATCAGCCAATCACAATCATGTACACATGGTCAAGACAATCTCCTGCAGTTCAAACCGAGCATCAGTATGGGGAAGAAAGGTGATCTGAGTGACTTTGAACGTGGCATGGTTGTTGGTGCCAGAATGGCTGGTCTGAGTATTTCAGAAACTGCTGATCTACTGGGATTTTCACGCACAACCATCTCTAGGGTTTACAGAGAATGGTCCGAAAAAGAAAAAATATCCAGTGAGCGGCAGTTCTGTGGGCGGAAATGCAGATGCAGAAGACCACGCCGGGTGCCACTCCTTTCAGCTAAGAACAGGAAACTGAGGCTACAATTTGCACAAGCTCATCAAAATTGGACAATAGAAGATTGGAAAAACGTTGCCTGGTCTGATGAGTCTCGATTTCTGCTGCAACATTCGGATGGTAGGGTCAGAATTTGGCGTCAACAACATGAAAGCATGGATCCATCCTGCCTTGTATCAACGGTTCAGGCTGGTGGTGGTGGTGTAATGGTGTGGGGAATATTTTCTTGGCACTCTTTGGGCCCCTTGGTACCAATTGAGCATCGTTACAACGCCACAGCCTACCTGAGTATTGTTGCTGACCATGTCCATCCCTTTATGACCACAATGTACCCAACTTCTGATGGCTACTTTCAGCAGGATAATGCGCCATGTCATAAAGCTGGAATCATCTCGGACTGGTTTCTTGAACATGACAATGAGTTCACTGTACTCAAATGGCCTCCACAGTCACCAGATCTCAATCCAATAGAGCATCTTTGGGATGTGGTGGAACGGGAGATTCGCATCATGGATGTGCAGCCGACAAATCTGCACCAACTGTGTGATGCCATCATGTCAATATGGACCAAACTCTCTGACGAATGCTTCCAGCACCTTGTTGAATCTATGCCACGAAGAATTGAGGCAGTTCTGAAGGCAAAAGGGGGTCCAACCTGTTACTAGCATGGTGTACCTAATAAAGTGGCCGGTGAGTGTATATAAGCAACATTAAAGCTGGGGGCAAATAAATAATTTAAATATCCCATAGATCAAATAATTCTATGAGAATTAAACAGTTTCCACAACATAGAACTAAAAAGCTCAAGTTTTATTTAGATTGCCTGTGTCTGACAACAGCAGAGTAGACACACCAAAAATTCCTGGATTGTTTTAGACTACTTATAGCAGGGGTGTCAAACTCCAGGCCTCGAGGGCCACTATCCTGCATGTTTTAGATGTTTCCCTGTTTCAACACACCTGATTCAAATGAACAAGTCGTTAACAGGCTTCTGAAGGACTTGTTGAAATACAGAGGATTTGAATCAGGTGTGTTGAAACAGGGAAACATCTAAAACATGCAGGATAGTGGCCCTCGAGGCCTGGAGTTTGACACCCCTGACTTATAGGATAAAAAAAATCCCCACCTGTAAATAAATAACATCCAGGTTTCAAGTGGAACATGGGAGTTCTCAAATATTGAGCCACATCTGATGGATCTTGATACTGACTTACCTCCATGACATGAATCCCTGCACAACCTAGAATATGATAATAACAATCAGTGATTCCCATAAAGTTTTTAGAAATAAAGTATTTAGTAATTGTATTTTCTAGTACTGAAGTGATGTAATTTAACCAAATACAGTCATGTAATACATACAAAAAATATAATAAACGTAGAGCTGGCAGCCTACAAAAATAAAATTATAGTCAACACTGATCAATAAAATGTATAGAATGAAAGAATAATTAAGGCAAAAAATATTGCTGTACTCACCATGCTGCTTCTTTTTTTCCATATGGCAGCTTTATCTTCATATAGTGAGAGCAGGAGGGACATTTCATTGATTTTGGAAGTAATCCTGTGGTCATGAGCCACTTACTAAATTTATATTGTTTCCTCAAACTTTTTCTGAAATTTATTTTCCTCAAGAACTCATGGTGAAACATCCTAAGAAAGCGGATCGGTCTTTCTGATCACTAACGTTCTAGCTCAGTCATCACAGGGTTTTTACGTTCCAAAGACAAGTGAGTGCCTTTTTCTGATTTACAAAGTCATTGTCCAATCCCCTCTATTATCTAGCCATACGGCGGTCAGACAGGTATCCCATAGTTCGAAGCGTAGTTTCAGATGTCCAATCACAACCTCCTCCCCTCCCCTCTCGTATGCTTGGTGAGCGCGGTGCACCGTGGGTACAGTTCCACGGCCTCAGTCAAGTCTGCGTAAAGCTGTGCTAAAGACGAAGAAAGAGCAGCGGAAACGTGTGCGAAATGGTAAGTGAACGCTTCATTTAATCCTTATACCACGCTTGAATTGACTCAAATACAACAATGCTTTATAGTATGAACCTATTTATCAGTTATTAATGAATGCAAAGACTTTTTATTTATGTACTTTTGCTAACAGTAATTAGCCATTAGCTACGGAAGCGTAGATCTGCAACCCAGGGAAAAAAAATAAACAGAGCTGTATCACATTATTACTTGAAAACGTTATTGTTCCAGAGGCCACCCTGGCGGTGTTTTTGCCCTGTTTGAGCTGCTTGCTCCTGGGCATGGAGGCTGGATGTTCTCCCCTCCTGCTCTGGAGCTCCAGGGACTGCCCTGGTGGGATTTTTACACTGTTTGGGCTGCTCAAAACAGGGCAAAAACACCACCAGGGTGGCCTTTGGAACAATAACGTTTTCACGTAATAACGTGACATTATATTGTACAAACGTGAAAGGTATTTTGTTCGAACAATAAAGTTATCACATAATAACGTGATAGAGCTCTGTTTTTTTTTTTTTTTGCACGGGTGTTAGCTCTACGCTTCCGTAATTAAGGAATAAGGAAGCTAACTTAGAATAGAGGGCACTGCTGAGTAAATGTTCTCACTAGCTTAGCGGGTCTTTTATTATTATTATTCTTTTTATACAGCCGAAGGCAAAGAAGAAGTCTAAAGTCCAAACTGATGCAATGGTGACCAACGACGTTGACCCAAATGGTACTTCCTATACATTCTATACTGGATAATTTTTTGACAGTGATGAAGTTAGTTTTGATTTTTAAAGAAGACATCCGCCCCAGCGTGATGGAGCCCTCTGGTGACGTTTGACACGGCAACTTCACTGATTTGCTAAGGACTCGCTGCTGGTGGTTTCACTTAATTGCCATAACAACACAGGACAGAAATAATCGCATGATTTAAAAAATATAAAATGAAAAAATAACAATTTACTGGAGATGCATTAAAATTGCATTAACAGTAGTGTGGCTCATTCCTACTGAGCCCATAAACGGACATTGTGAAAGAAAAATAGGGTGAGGAGAAAAAAAAAATACTTTGTCTTATTTTTAGAAAGTTTTGTAATATCTTGAGAAACTTGTGATATATAAAGGTGAGGTGAGATGGAACAATCTAGAAACTCTAAGCAAAGTATTTTTTTTTTCTTTTTCTCACCCTAATTTTTTTTCCTAACCCTAACATTTTTTCTCACCATGTCCCTCTGGCTCTGTGCATTCCAACCTAAACCTAAATTCAAAAATAATTTGTTCAATAAAAAGAATTTATTTGATCAAAAACAAATTGTTCCTCTTCCAGTCATTCAAACAAAGTCACCTTATGACAAGGGTCCTGAAGATAATGGAAGCTTGGCTTCACCTTCTGAAAGCAGCAGCATTGCATCTGGTAAGGCCTTTTTTTATTTATTTTGATGCACTTTTGTATTTTTCTGTATTTAAGTATCTTAATATTTTCTGTTTTTGTTGTAATTTCAATAAGGGTTCATCTCCAAAGCAGAGTTTTTAGAAGCCAAGGTTAAATGGCAAGAAAAAATGATACAAGACCTTGAGGAGGAGCGTAATTTCTTACGTGACCAAATTAGGGGTGGGAAAAAAAGAAAAGGTAAGTCTGAGTTTTCAAAATATTTCCAGTTGAAAACATATCTTGGAGTAGTTCTTGTCTCAGACATTTTCTGTTTTAATACAGCTCCACCAAATTTGGAAACGGATGAAGACGATGAGAGTGACAAATCTGTATCTTTGGCAGACATCAGTGAGTCTTCTGACAGTGATGCTGTTGTTCAGAGACGGGGGGTCAGTCGCCCTCGGTCAGCTTCAAATGGAGTTACTGCTTCCCCGATGCGTGCTCATGTTAGAGGTGAGAATGGCACAGCCTTTGCCTATTTACCTTTTAACTTCCTGTTTAATGACTGACTTTGTTGAGCGAATGATATGGAGCATTCTCTGAAAGTAGCAGTGGCAGTAGCAGTAGTCTCTGTCATGATAAGTTAAGTGGGGCCCAACAAATAAACAGCTATTATAGCCACTACTAATTATAATCTCACTTTTATGAACCACATAAAATACAACAAAACTACTACAATTCTAATTCAGCACTTTGAAATTATTTGCTAAACTTGCTGAAAAGGGTGCAGTCCACTAGCTGTGCTTTAACTATATTGTTATCCCGGTAGAAATGAAGAATAACACCGAGTTTATGGGAGAAAACCGGCATTTTCATGACAGCTGCGTCGCGATGAGAGAGATCAGGTGATCGCTGACAGCTGGATCCTCCTCTAAGCTGATGAAACATCAGTCAAATAAAAACAATAACTCAGTGGGATTCTTCATTGATTTAATAATGAACCCCGACTCTGATTAATGTAAAAATTCATACAGCTCAGCCAAACCAATGTTAAGTAAACAAATGCGTGTTTCAAAATTTAAGTGCGTATGCGCACCTGCGGACTGCATGTGCACCGCTGAAGGGATCGCTCTTACAAAATCTCTCCTCCGCCTGAGCTACCACACTATCTCAGGCTTCCTTTATAACCTCAGCAGTATTTTCCTCCGTTTTAATGACACCGCATCCCTCTGTCATCCACCTTCTGCTGAAGAGGCAGGGTGCTGCAGTTGGTCTTCAGCATGACGTTGACTTCATTCATTTTTATTTTATTTCGTCTCGGTAGTTAGCAAGAATAACTGATACTGGATGGCTGCACACTTCTCTCTAACAGAATGTAAATATGTTTGTTATTCTGTATTTTCTTTGGAGGATTTCAGCTTGGGGCCGGAGAGCCTTGGGGCCTCCACGGCTCTCCATTGAGCACACGATGCGCATGCGCTCTGTGATTTTAGACGCTCATCCTTTAAACAGACGTTAAGGGGCCGGCCAGAACCGGCCCCCAAACGCTGTTTCTAGAAGATTTAGCCTGCTGAGCTTGTCAGTATTGTAATAAAAACTTAAATAGTTATAAAAATGTTTCTACCAGCATATTCTTGGTAACAGAATCAGTTTTTAGACAATACTACTCTATATAGAATGAGCCCATTCCCATACAGCGCATTGAGCTCCACAGCGCCATCTGGTGGGGCCCGGTCCTTGTTCAATTCAATATTTTGGCTTTTTATGATCCTTTGACTTTCCCATTGTAGTGTTTGTGGGTGTTTGTATCAAATAAGTCATATTTAAATGGCCTCAGAAGTCACCAGCTGAAGTCACTCATAATCACTCACAGTAAGTTAAGTGGCCAAGCTGTGAAATTAATTTCACTGACATTAATTTCAAAGTCGCCAAAATTGCTAATTCATGTTACAGTATGTATTTTTTTGACCCAGCACATGTGATTGCTTTTTTCCCTGTTAACCCCTAATGGTCATTAAAGAACCACACATCACAAATGTGACAAAGTAGTATCTGTTCCAGTCCCTCTATCAGAGAAAAAGAAGAGTTGTAAATAACAGGAAACTCAAGAGAGCCATGATATTATGTTCAGTGCAAGTGAATGTAAACCTTTGACCACAACTGTATGACCAGAAATTTGAAGAGTTTCATCTAAACTACAATTTCATATTTTGATCTGTTTATATGTATTAATTTATTTCAGTGAAAGGACCTACAGAAGCAATCCAAAGATATAAGAATGTACTGAAAACCTTTGGCCGCGTTCGCACAATGACCGAAGCCTTCAAGACCAACCGAGTTGACAGAGGAACCATCAAACTGACAGCTCCAATTGCAGAGCTCAGCATTATGGATCCTGAAGCCTTCAGTAGCCTGAAGTTTGATCCAACAGCTGAAACCCTGATGTCCTTTGCAAAGAGATGTGCAAGCCAAATTACCCCTGCATCAAAGTCTGTTATTGAGGACATGAAATCCAGAGGAAAGCTTCTCCCCTTGTCAATTAAATATTAAAAATGGTCAGTTTTTTTGTTAAGTCAAACACCAAATGTGAGTTCTGTTAAAACACTGTGGCATTTGAAAGATTTTAATATTGAAAATTTGTTTTTTTGTTCTGTCCGGCCACATCAACCTTAAAGTTAATGTGTAACTTTGTTGCAGTTGTTAGAAAATGGTAATTTTATGTTGGAAAGTTGTTTTATGGTGGAAAGTTGTTCAGAGAGACCCATTAAAATCTCTTTGCATTTTGAAACTGTTTTGTTGCAGAAAGTCATTGTCATGTTTGAGGATTTTTCTGGATTTTGCCTAAAGTCCTGTACAAAAAAGTTATGTTCATTAAGACACATCACAAATGTTATTAATTAGGTCTGAACAGAACCCCACTTTAGAATGGGGGAACAGATCATCACTTATAAAGGGTTATTTATGAATTAATTAGGTCTGAACAGAACCCCACTTTAGAATGGGGAACAGATCATCACTTATAAAGGGTTAATTAACATCATTTGAGCATGTTATTACCCACAGTGGTTCTATTCATTGTTAAACAGTAAGATAACATATTCTTTGGGTATTATTGGTGTTTAAAAACTATTCTTGTCATATTACCTGCTTATAAGGCAACTACTGAGCAAAGCTTTTCAGTATCAGAGTTAATAGAGAATTAAAATATAATTTACCATTAGTATAGACAAATAAACTGGCTATTAAGAGAAATATCTTGATACACTGTTGGTCTGTTCCTTGTAGAACAGTGTGATTGCAAATAAACAGTTAATGATCTATTAATACTAATCAATTAATGAGTAATATGCTACTAATTTGCATAATAATAAGCATGTAGTTAAGCATTAATTAGAGTTCCCTATACTAAAGTGTTACCAAATAAACAAGGATAGAAGTTATTCTAACTAGATTGAGTCAACAACAGTGACAACAGAACCTTGGTTCTGACATCTGCATAATAAACCCTGTCCAGTCAAATCACAGGGGTTACACTATCACAAAATGTCTTGTGACACTCAGCTTGCAGGCATTGCTGTTGTGCGAGTGATTGACAGATTAGTGGCAGTTAATGTTCACATTTAATAAAGCTTGCAGAAGGTTTGACCAGTTTGCGACTTTCACAGTAATTTTTATTTGCAAAAATATTTGCATATATGGAAAGCTGTTCTATCACAGTCTACGGAAGCCCCAAAGGGCTTATAGAAAAACAAATTTCAGGCTGTTCCACTTTCTAAGTCAGACCAACATTTTTTCTCTGCTTGACTTTCTGCCCTAAAAGGCCGGGGAGAAAAACAAAACAGTGAGATGAAAAAATAAAATATTTGTTGAAATATTTGAAAGGTTCTTTTTCATTCAAAAATACTTTTCAAAACAAATATATTTTTCCCCATTTTTTTTTTTTTTCTTAGCCAAGTGGCCCAGAAGGGCAAGAGAACATTTTTTTTACGACACATGTATTTTCTAAGTGTTTGTATTGGTAATATCTACTCCGGTCACAAGGGGCAAATGTACTTCTAACCCTCACTGATATCAACTACTTTTGAATGGGCTGAAACAAACAAGAAGACTCGGTCACCTTCTTCCAGGTCAGTAAACGTCCCTATGTCAAGTTATAGTTGTTGTGTGTAAACACAAGCTGTTTGTGTAGTGGTTTTACAAAAGTACATGATCTTTTTTGCTTTGACATATTTCCTTTTAACTCATTCAGTGCTATAGACGTCAAACAGAATCCAAATGCTCGATGCCATAGATGTCTTGACATATATAGAGATTTTATTAGCTTAAGCGCTGCTAAACATTCTGGGGCAGCTTCCCACTAAATATCAGCTCGTTACATGCTGTGTTTAGTCTCTTTCTCCTTATAAAAGACGTGGCAGCAGGGGAAGGGCTGGACAATCAGTGTGAAGGAAGACCACCGGGTGACTGCGTTCTACTGGTGCCTCTCTCAGTTTCTGTGTTTCCAGACTGCTCTGCAGCTGAGATCAGGTTATTAAAGATGCGACCATTTCAGTGCTGGACGCACTCTTACCATCTGTGCATGTCATGTCACCTGCACCAGAGGCTAATAACTACCTCTGTTTGCATATTAGCCCTTCACTCATGGAGAGAACCCGGTCTACTGTACCGTGGGTCGCAAATAGCCAGGGTCTCTTATTGCAAGGTGGTGCCCACGAACACTTCACTAAAGATGTGGGGGGGGTTTCTGTATTTATTTCCCCCGGTAGAAATAATTCTGCCAGTACTGGAGAGAGTATGCAGGTGGAGCCTGTTCTTGATTTTTATAGCATCTGATTGGCCTGCCTGCCAGGATATCCTCTCCCTGGACTTTTAGGAATTACATCCACAGCCAAAATTGTGGATGCTGCATGCCTACCTGCTGAGAGGTCCAGTTTATTTGGCGTCTCCTTTTGGATGTGATTGCGACCATTCAGGGTGCCAGAGCAGCTTCCACAAGGGGCTCATATGCCTATAAATGGCAGGGTTTTGAACACTGGTGTCAGACCAAAAACATTGCTCTTTTCCAGTGCTCCATTGTGGATGTTTTACCCTTCCTACAGGAGCTGATGGACAAAGGTCTCTCTTTCTCCACAATTAAGGTTTACCTGGCTGTGATCTCTGCTTGTCATGTTGGCTTTGATGGTGTGGCACCTGGCGCTCACCTTGTGGCTGTGCATTTTTTAAAGGGGGTCCGCAGGCTCAGACCAGGGATTAAGTCTAATATCCCTTCTTGGGGTTTGACTGTTCTGCTGGATTCTCTTTGTAGTGCTCTGTTTGAGCCCCTTGAGTTCAAGTTTCAAGTTTAAGTTTATTTATTTATAAAGTGCCAGTTCATGAAAGTCATTTCAAGGCACTTTACAGAAAAATCAACCAAGTAGTAACAAAACATTTCCTGTCGAAGGAACTAGCCGACTAGGTTGAATTGTTAATTCAGCGCAGTCCCCCATCCTGAGCAAGCTTAATTGGTGAAAGTGGAAAGGAACAACTCCTTTTTAACAGGAAGAAACCTCAGTAATGTTTCCTTTTACAGTCCCCTAATTACTTAGAAATTACCTGGTACTTTTATGGTAAATCTTGGTGTGTTACTGGTAATTACCATGTGTATTAAGTAAGTAATTACAGAGAAAGTACAGTAGAAATGACTCAGCATTTACCTGATATATACACTCACCAGCCACTTTATTAGGTACACCATGCTAGTAATGGGTTGGACCCCCTTTTGCCTTCAGAACTGCCTCAATTCTTCGTGGCATAGATTCAACAAGGTGCTGGAAGCATTCCTCAGAGAGTTTGGTCCATATTGACATGATGGCATCACACAGTTGGCGCAGATTTGTCGGCTGCACATCCATGATGCGAATTTCCCATTCCACCACATCCCAAAGATGCTCTATTGGATTGAGATCTGGTGACTGTGAAGGCCATTTGAGTACAGTGAACTCATTGTCATGTTCAACAAAACCAGTCCGAGATGATTCCAGCTTTATGACATGGCGCATTATCCTGCTGAAAGTAGCCATCAGAAGTTGGGTACATTGTGGTCATAAAGGGATGGACATGGTCAGCAACAATATTCAGGTAGGCTGTGGCGTTGTAACGATGCTCAATTGGTACCAAGGGGCCCAAAGAGTGCCAAGAAAATATTCCCCACACCATTACACCACCACCACCAGCCTGAACCGTTGATACAAGGCAGGATGGATCCATGCTTTCATGTTGTTGACGCCAAATTCTGACCCTACCATCCGAATGTCGCAGCAGAAGTCGAGACTCATCAGACCAGGCAACGTTTTTCCAATCTTCTATTGTCTAATTTCGATGAGCTTGTGCAAATTGTAGCCTCAGTTTCCTGTTCTTAGCTGAAAGGAGTGGCACCCGGCGTAGTCTTCTGCTGCTGTAGCCCATCTGCCTCAAAGTTCAACGTACTGTGCGTTCAGAGATGCTCTTCTGCCTACCTTGGTTGTAACGAGTGGTTATTTGAGTCACTGTTGCCTTTCTATCAGCTCGAACCAGTCTGGCCATTCTCCTCTGACCTCTGGCATCAACAAGGCATTTCCGCCCACAGAACTGCCGCTCACTGGATATTTATTCTTTTTCGGACCATTCTCTGTAAACCCTAGAGATGGTTGTGCGTGAAAATCCCAGTAGATCAGCAGTTTCTGAAATACTCAGACCAGCCATTCTGGCACCAACAACCATGCCACGTTCAAAGTCACTCAAATCACCTTTCTTCCCCATACTGATGCGTGGTTTGAACTGCAGGAGATTGTCTTGACCATGTGTACATGCCTAAATGCACTGAGTTGCCGCCATGTGATTGGCTGATTAGAAATTAAGTGTTAACGAGCAGTTGGACAGGTGTACCTAATAAAGTGGCCGGTGAGTGTATATGGAAAACTATAGCATGTACAGTAGGGGGTAAATACCACAACTAATAAGGAGCTAAATACAGAGGAAGTACTGGTGCATTTACTAGCAAAAACCTCCACTATTACCTATCAACTCAATTAGGTTGTGACCAGTTTAGATTTGTAAAAACTAAAATTAAAATAGTACCTTCTAATAAATTACCTTTTCTTACATGTCCTTCTGCTTTTTTAAGCATTTTCCTTGTACTTACCCATAACATCCTGCAGGAACAGTTTTCCTCTAGAATCTTGGTAAGTCTTAAATACTGGGTATGTTCTTGCTGGAGTTCTTAATATTAACTTAGTAAGTAAGCTGAAACTGGACTGTAAAAGGAAGTCTGGTTTGTTTCCATGGTGTTACCAGATTCTGACCATAAAATTCCTAATACATTGTTCCTTTTTCTAAGCAATCAAAAGACACTTTTACCATCTGCGGGTCGTCTGATAACCGGAAGTTCGCTGGTTCAAATCCCCGCTCTGCCCAGAGAAAAAGATCACCTGTCCGTTGTGTCCTTGGGCAAGACACTTAACCCACTTTGCCTGTTTGTTGGTGGTCAGAGAGTCCGGCGGTGCCGGTGTCTGGCAGCCTCGCCTCTGTCAGTGTGTGTCCTAGACAGCTGTGGCTACAACATGTGTGTAGTTCATCATCACCAAACGTTTGAGTGTGTGTGTGAATGGGTGAATGACATACTGCAGTGTGAATCGCTTTGGGGGTTGTAAAGCACTATACAAGTACATTCCGTTTACCACTTACCATTAGAAACTATCACCAGTGCTGTTTCAGTGCTATGATGTGATCTAAATCCTGACTGGAACTCTTCAAAAAGATTATTACGGTGTAAATGATCACATAACTTTTTTGCAACAATCTTTTCTAGAATTTCTCAGATGAAGGGTAAATTGGATATAGGTCGATAATTACCTGGAGATCCTGGATCAAGATCCAGTTTCTTAAGTAAATGTTTAATTACAGCAACCTTAAAGGCCTTAGGCACATATCCATTCATTAAAGACAAAATGATCATGTCCAATATCCATGTGTTAATCAATGGGAAGACATCTTTAAGAAGTCTGGTTGGAACAGGATCCAACATACATGTAGATTGTTTAGAAGAAGCTATAATTTGTGTTAACTCATTAAGATCAGCTGGACAGAAACGGTCTAAACATGATTCAGATTCTAAAGCTGCTTCATTGGACAACGAACCAGAGACAACAGTGGGAAAGACATTATAAATTTTTTCTCTGATTGAATCTGTTTTATTAGTAAAGAATTCCATGAAGGCATCATTACTGAGGGTTACAGGGATACACGGTTCAACAGAAGTTGGGTTTTTTATTAATCTTGCTACAGTACTAAACAGAAACCTGGGATTGTTCCTGTTCTCCTCTATGAGGGACGAGTAATACTCAGTTCTAACCCTACGAAGGGCTCTTTTGTATATGAGCAGACTATCTCTCCAAGATAAATAAGCTTCTTCTACCTTAGTGGAACGCCATTTCCTTTCTAACTTTCTTGAAGTTCTTTTTAGCATACGCAGCTCTAAATTAAACCAAGGAGCCCGCCTCCTCTGGCTGATTACCTTCATTTTCAGAGGAGCAACTTTATCCAATGACGTGCACATGGAAGCTGTAAAATTATCAGTAAGATCATCAATTCGCCAGTCTGCAAAATCTTTGCAGCTGCTCTCTTTTATATTATTCTTCTGGAATGAAGATAAAGCTAATAAAATAACTTATTTATTACATAAGCGCAGCTGCACATTCAAAGTGTGAGTGTTGTCTGTGCGTAAGAGTCCTCCTCGGTGCCACTTATGATGGTGCTTTTAAATTTGATAAACAAATCAGCTCTGTAGTTAAGAGTTCTTTTTATCATCGACGGATTTTAGGAAAAGTCAAGTCATAACTATGCAGAAACAATCTAGAAAGAGTGGTCCATGCTTTTATTACATCCCGGCTGGACTACTGTAAGTCCCTGTATGTTGGTTTAGATCGTTCCCCTCTGCATCATCTCCAACTGGTGCAGAATGCTGCTGCTTGCTTGTTGACTGGTTCCAAAAAGAGAGACAACATCAGTCCAGTTCTCTGTTCTCTCAACTGGCTCCCAGTCACTTTTAGGATTGATTTTAGCAATTTTACTGCTTGTTTTTAATTAAGGTTCTTAACGGTACTACCTGGCAGAGCTTCTTAACCTTTACCGGCCCAGGAGATCTCTGAGGTTAGTGGATCTGATGCTTTTAGAAATTCCTGTTATAACTGTTAATAACTGTTTGCGGCTTCTAATTTTGCATGTATATTTACTGCCTTTGAAAAGCATGTCTTAACTCGGCGCAAAAATGACTGCAGTGATGGTTGCGAGGAGTAGGTGACAGACGTCTGGATCATTCCAGCACACTGAGACAGTTAGTGCTACGTCTCCCAGGGTAGATTGTCTCTTCTCTTTATACACCACCTCATTAGGCGAGATCATTCGCTCCCATGGCTTCTCCTACCACTGCTACACTGACCACACTCAGCTCCTGCTCTCCTTCCCTCCAGACGATACCTCCGTCTCAATGCGGATATCTGCCTGCCTCTCAGATATTTCGGCATGGATGAGGGATCGCCACCTTCAGCTTAATCTGTCCAAAACTGACCTCATTGTCTGTCCTGCCAGTAACTCCTTACCTCCTCAGAGAAGCGTGCAGCTTGACTCCATCACGCTGGTCCCCACAACCTCCGCCAGAAACCTTGGTGTCATACTGGACAACCAGCTGTCCTTCAAGGAGCAGGTTAACTCCGTAGCTCGCTCATGTCGATTCGCTCTTTACAACATCAGGAAAATCAGAGCCTTCCTGACAGACCACACCACACAGCTTCTGGTCCAGGCCCTGGTCTTGTCCCGCATCAACTACTGCAACTCTTTGCTGGCCGGTCTTCCAGCGTCCTCGGTTAAACCTCTGCAGATGATTCAGAACGCAGCAGCATGTCTGGTCTTCAACCAGCCCAAGAGGGCTCATGTCACTCCGCTGCTTATTTCTCTGCACTGGCTTCCAGTTACAGCACACATCAAATTCAAAGCTCTGCTTCTGGCTTACCAGACTCTAACACACACAGCTCCTACTTACCTTCACTCCTTCATCTGGAGCTACATTCCCACGCGTCAGCTACGCTCAGCCGCTGAAAGACGCCTAGCGCTTCCACCACAACGTGGCATGAGATCATTATCCAAACTCTTTTCCTCTGTTGTCCCCCGATGGTGGAATGACCTACCAAACTCGGTCCGATCCTCAGAGTCGGCACCTACTTTCAAGAGCAGACTTAAGACTCACCTCTTTAAAGAACACTTTCAGTCTTAATGAGGAATTGATTTATGATAGCGATTTGGGAGTTTATCTCTACAAGGAGAAAAAAAAAAAAAAAAAAAAAAAAAAAAAA
>SSNP01000285.1:312764-325901 GCA_006937955.1 Pachypanchax playfairii
CCAGATCGAGGGAGATTATCAGTGGTCTTGTATGTCTTCCATTTTCTAATAATTGCTCCCACAGTTGATTTCTTCTCACCAAGCTGCTTACCTATTGCAGATTCAGTCTTCCCAGCCTGGTGAAGGTCTACAATTTTGTTTCTGGTGTCCTTTGACAGCTCTTTGGTCTTGGCCATAGTGGAGTTTGGAGCGTGACTGTTTGAGGTTGTGGTCAGGTGTCTTTTATACTGATAACGAGTTCACACAGGTGCCATTAATACAGGTAACGAGTGGAGGACCGATGAGCCTCTTAAAGAAGTTACAGGTCTGTGAAAGCCAGAAATCTTACTTGTTTGTAGGTGACCAAATACTTATTTTCCACCATAATTTGCAAATAAATTCTTTAAAAATCAGACAATGTGATTTTCTGGATTTTTTTTCCTCATTTTGTCTCTCATAGTTGAGGTATACCTATGATGAAAATTACAGGCCTCTCTGATCTTTTTAAGTGGGAGAACTTACACAATTGGTGGCTGACTAAATACTTTTTTGCCCCACTGTATCAACACCAAACTTGGTCAGGAAAGTGTCAAGACTTGGGGGATTAAAAGTTTTTCAAGAACGCTACAGAATATTTATGGTAAGGGTAGGCCATCACCTCAAATTTTGACTTCTTGTCACAAACAGAAAAATGCTAATAACTTGCACAAAAAGGACACGATCTGGGCCAAAAGGCTTGTGGATGGTGGTAGTTGATTCCTGGTCAACGCTATAGTGTCATATTTTGAGACAACTTTAGCCCCGCCCACTGGGAACCAAAACTGTCACGTTTTGGTTGTAGGGGTGTATCTCTTGGATTCGTGACCTCATCAACTTCAAAATTGTGTCAGATAACAGAAAACAAGTTGCCCTAACATTTTATGAAAAAAAAAATTAACCAGAGGGCATGATCTTGTATGCGCAGCAAAGTTCTACATCACAAAAAAACCACCAATTTTGCTGTTATTTCCACAATTTTGATCTGATCAGTACAAAACTTCATAGGATGGATCATGGTCAGGTCCTCAACCAACCTGTGTAAAAAAATCTGGAGGGTGTGGCTCATGCCCCTTTGTGACCTGTTCTGTTACGTATGTATCTTAGTACCATTTTACCGTTTTGCGCTTATAAGTCTGTTCATTGTTGCCATCTAGTGGATGAATTTGGTACTACATTTAAGTAAGTCTGTCGCTGTTTGATGATGTCAGAAAAGAGAGACAGCTTCTCAGTGAGAGAAAGCATGGTCTGTACTTAGCGACACTGCTACTTCTTCAAGTTTAAGTTGGTCTTTAACCAAATTAGACGCTAATATTTCTGTTAATAGAGAATATGTTTAAGAAGTAGCATTTATTTTGTACCCACATTTTGAAACTGAATGATAATGTTTTTGCCACTTAGGGGATTTGGTTACATGTAAATATTTTTATGATTTTTATGATGTGATAGTTATTTAAATTTTTTGGTACTGTTTGTAATTTCTAAGAAGCATTGTATGTTAATTTCTCAGCTTTACCCTACCCCAGTTGGCTTCAGTAAAGAGTCAACGTGAGCCCTCTTGTCTGTGTGGTCATTTTGCGGACGAGTTTTTCTGAGTGTCGACTCCAGCAAGGCACTGGGGGTGGAGAACATGACATGGCCGTTTAAATGTACAGCCCCACCTACTGCTTTCACTTAAGATTTTGAAATTTGTTATACAGATGGAGCATACTAGGACAAAAAAGCCTCTTAATATGCTGAACCCCACAGCAAGTTGGCCTTCTTGGAAAAACTGATAATTTTGCCATTTCACACCTGTCGCATT
Organism: Pachypanchax playfairii; assembly: GCA_006937955.1. Classification (NCBI taxonomy): domain Eukaryota; kingdom Metazoa; phylum Chordata; class Actinopteri; order Cyprinodontiformes; family Aplocheilidae; genus Pachypanchax; species Pachypanchax playfairii. The sequence continues at coordinate 314,584 of SSNP01000285.1, forward strand.
TGAGCTAACTCCTCCTACAAATTTTAACATATCTGCACCAAACTTGGTCAGTATTTTCTGAAGATTTCTCAGATCTAAATAAAACCTTGAGTCAACTTTGACAAGATGCAGCAGTAGCTTGTCTACTATATATTTATTTCCCCAGACATGATTAAAAACAGCCCTGCGTCAATGCCACTCTGGCTTTTACTTGCAGGATTACGCCTAATCTTTTTGTGTCTGACTGAAGTGGGGGTTGTCATCTATTGGAGGGGGATGGGGACTCTTGGAGCAATATCTTTGCATCATCTTAGTTTAAAAGTCTCTGACCCACAAATCATTATGTCAACCGCATATGCTGTTGTCTACTCCCCTCACCTGATCTGCAGAAGCATGATAGGGAAAGTGTTTTTTAATTTAGCTCAATCAGCTGCTTTTTGGCCAAACAGAAAAGCCTTTAGGAAACTTTGTGGTCATAAAAATAACTTTAACTAAAGTAATTAAGTTTGCACTTAATTACTAAAGTAAATTCTATAAATTATAGAACTTTTTCCCAGATGGTTGCAATGGAGTATGAGCTTCTCTTTCAGAACAAAGTGGTAACCTAAAGCATCCAAAGTTATGTAGGGACATAAAAATAACAGTTGTAATTAAAGGAGCAAGCAAAAACTGGAAGTGAAAATACATAAAACAGAAATCCACCTCTAAACTCCTAGATATATACGGCGGCGGCCGTGGCTCAGGCGGTAGAGCAGCTCGACTGGTAACAAGACACTTAACCCACCTTGCCTGTTTGGTGGTGGCCGGCGGGTCCGGCGGCGCCAGTGTCTGGCAGCCTCGCCTCTGTCAGTGTGTGTCCCAAGACAGCTGTGGCTACAAATTAAATCATCATCACCAAACGTGTGAGTATGTGTGTGAATGGGTGAATGACATACTGTAGTGTGAAGCACTTTGGGGGTTGTAGGACCTGAGTAAAGCGCTATACAAACTATACAAGTACACGCCATTTACCATACGTATATACAAGCAGTGATAATGGATGTGGCCACTTTCTCAGTATGATTTATGGGGCTTTTTTTAAAGGCTTTCACATGTGGATCTTGTACTTCTCCGTGATGGATGAAGCACTCTCATCACATGCATTCAGGCCTCTGACGACAGAATAGGTTGGAAGCTGCATTAATAATGAATGGATGAGCCTGCTAGCTTATGTGTTTTTAGTCGGATCGCTTTTTGCAGTTTATCATAGTCCTTAATGGCTTAGACGGGGTTGGCTCAGATGGCGACTCCTTTTGTTTTCCCTCTATTCTCTTAAGTGCATCTATTAAGAATATTTATGATTTACAAGGGAGGGACATGATACCAACAGCTGCAGGTTTCTCACTCAGACTTTTCTTTTAGTACACAAGACCACGCATTGCTGCATGTTAAAATGAGTGTTCGCTTTTTTTCCCCCATTGCTAGTCATACATACTTCCCCCCACTACTGTCCAGGGCTCAGTAATTTTTGTGACCCACATGCTGGACTCAACACAGACAAGCTTTCTCGGGTGCAAAAGTGACAAGGTTTATTTACAATAATATGTACAAAGTGAAAATGTGCTCGGTGGTTTGGTGAACTGCAAGGGATAAACAGGTTAGCAAGATGCGTCTTAGGAGGTTCCAAACTGCAGAGGAGAGTAGGATTAGTTCCACTTTCAGTATTAGCAAGAACGTTTGAGGCAGAGAAAAGCTGTGACTCACAGGAAGCTGATGTTAGTGGTGCTTGGAGGGAGGGCAGGTCCAGTGCGGTGCTGTGCACGGAGGTGGAGGTCCAGGTTCGGGCGAGTGCGCCGGAGGGAGACAACTGAGACGGGGACCAGACCTCAGGAACTCAGAAGAAAGTCTCAGAACATGTGGAGCAGGCAGCAGAGAAGTCATGGTAAAAACAGGGTTATTTGCAATGAGGAATAACTACAAGCTCAAAATATTCAAAAATGCTCAAGGATTATCACTAGGAAAGTTGGCACACAGAAGCTACCATAAAGGTCAACAACCAGGGGGTTGAATGAGAGTCAGCCACTGGCTTATATGCTGCCTGCCTCCAATTAGTCCTGATCCCCGTCAGGTGTGGCTTGTCAGCTGCCTCCGCTCTCCAGCGCAGATCCACTCTCTGTGAAGAGAACTCTCACCCGACACAGAAAAAACACAGCACAGACACTGAACCTGACAACTACACACAAACTGCCTTAGAAGTTGTTGCTAAGATATGTTCCCACATAGAGAAAAAAAACCTCTTTGTAGCTTTTCACATTACAGTATATTCAACACTTTGGACACATAATGTAAGTAACAATATCTTCAACTTTTTTTTTTGCGTTTTCTTGCACATGCATTTATAGGTTTGCTTAAACTCAGGCTAGTTTCAGTTTTGTCATGCAAAGATGGCAGTTTCATGTGCTCACCTTCTGATGTAATTCTTTTTCTGCAATAAGACTATTTGTGCCGTGAGCTCTAAGATCTCCCTCCTTCTGTCAGACCACAAAGAATCAATAATGTCTGCCTCATGTTCAGTTACATTCTAATCAACACTCTTCAATCCAGCGTGACCAGAGAAAGAATGGGGTTGGGTTTTACTGAGGTGATGTATGGTGGGGGCATGAGGCCAAAAAATGAATGGGAATTTAGATAAGACAGTGAGCTGGAAAACTAAAAGATGTAAAACTAAAAGATGTTTGGAAAAGATGTTCAGATATGGGATTATTTGACATTTGGACAAATTCATTCTACAAATGAATGACATAAAACAGAATAACCTGCCAAAAAGTCACTTTTCTTTTTTTTTCTCCTTTTTTCTTTTTGTTAATACCTTAATACAGTGATGGCAGCGGGGATGAAGGACCTGTGGTATCGCTCTGTTCTTCACTAAAGCTGTATTCACACCTGATAGTTTGGTGGACTCGATTCGATTGGGTACCAAAATTGCAACATTGTTGCTGTTTTTAGTTGGTGTGGTTTGGATTCACACTGCACTCTTTGAACCGAACCAAATAACCCTTGGAGCACATTACACCCCCACCTGTGGTGGCACTGTGGAGTTTCTGCAATACTTGTTACTGCACTTCCTGGCGCTGCCGCCGGAGAATGAAACATAAACAAACATGGAGTAGCAGCAGATTGTGGTGGTTTTCGGATCTTTTGTGTTTGGCGAACGTACCAGATCAATATTCTGCAGCACAAAGCTCAGAATGAGCAGATTAAGAGACAGAGGACTACACAAGGTGGCTGAGACGGCTGGACAATATAGTCCAATTACATTCAGAACATTTATCTTTTTACTGGACAGAAGAAATACCATCAATTGAAAAACACGAAACAGCATAATAAATGTGTTTTTAAACTTACATGTTTTAAACTTACATTTACATTTAGAAAACAGCAGAACAATGTATTTCAGACTCTCAACTTTAATCCTTTTGTATTGCAAGGATTAATTTATTGTAGGTGGTCCATGAGTAAATCCTGCTTTCCATTTAGCTTTGGTTTTCCTCCCAACTCTGTTTGTGAGACTGGAACTTTATTTGCAAAAGGCTATTTTAGAAAAGAGGTATAATAAATGACTTTATTCTGCTTCCCCATTGACTGTGGGAAAAGGTCACACAGTTAGTTGTTGAAGCAGTAAAAAGCTTTTTACGTAGCTGATCTGTATTTTTTTTTCAAACCAAAGAAAAAGAAAGGCTTTAGAATTTATCATTAAATGTGTTGTTAATGATTATCATTTACATGATCTCCTGTAAAGAGTTTTTCTTTGTTTTTGACATCCATCTCTGTCTATTTTTAATCTCTTAGGGAAAACTGGGAGATCCTGCTAATGTTTCATCAATTGAGCTTCTAGCTCCGACCCCAGCAGGTGGTTTTCACTTCAACATCATGCTGCACCTCATCCTGCTCCTTCATTTCTTCATCCTGTCAAGCTCTCCAGCAGGTTTGTGAATTCCTATTAAAAAGGAATAGATGACATTATGGCGTGTGTTAAGGAACATTTAGAATCACTGCCATAGTGAATTATATCTAAATTTAAAATTTTGTAAATTCCTTGGAGAAGCATATTTTTCTCACTGCCTGTCTTGTTTTAAATTAAGAGCAATTTATGTTGAGAAATGGGGATGGTATGGCCGTTTTGTAAAACCTTGAACGTACCTGTAGCTTTAAAGGTGGAATATGTAACATGAACACCATAACAACGGCACAAAGCCTTCAGCCATCTGGGTGCCAGGCTCGTTAAACCCAACCGCATGACTGCGCGCTTCTGTCCTCTTCACACCATCCTGCACGCCTCACTTCTCCAACCAGCAAAAAAATCCTCCGTGGCGTGTCCTCCAGTCAAACCCGCAGCACAGAGTTCCCCCATTTCAGCCACCTGCATCTCTGTGTTAGCGTGAGCTGCTTATAAAGACTTTTTCACACGAACCTGCTCGTCACATGTTGGGGCATTTCCTATGGTAAGCAAATTAGGTCAATAAATACCACATATCCCCAAGGGTTCTAGCTGCTCGACAAGCAGACTCCACAGCACCAGCCTCGCTGTGCCAGACTATTTACCGTATTAGGCAACCCACAATGGTGCCCACTGCTCTGCTAGCTATTGGTTAATAGATGTAAACAAAATGCCAACGTCCTGCCCATCAAAATATATATTTTATTATATTTCACTTCACATATAATTTTTAAAGAAAATAGTGTATTTTCATTTTACAACCCTCTAAACACCCCGTAGAGGCATTATTTTGTTAAAAATATTGCTTTTTACAAAAATATTCCATATTGTACCTTTAATTATGATCTTACATAAAATCATAGGATCTGTTAGGTCTTGGAGTATGTGTCATGAAAACCTTTCAGCTAATACTTTATGAAATTGCAGCTCAATATCTTTTAGATCAGTTAGCTGTGGCAGCCATGCTGAAATGGATTGACTCCAAAAAAATTAATCCATTGTAGTACACCAAATGATAACTCTGAGAGTTTCATTAGAATCCATCTAGTGATTCAAATGTTATTATGCATGTTTGGCTCAGTGAGTTTTAACACAAACCTTTGATGATGGTGGAGCTTTTGAGTCAGGATGGGACTTTGCAAAGCTCCAGTAAAGTTGTTGAAGATTTTTTGTGAAGATTGGGCCCAAGTGTTCAGCCCAGACCTTTAGGCAGGAAGGAGACACACTGTCTGGACCAGGAGCCTTCCTTTCTTTAGTCTCTTGAAGAGCTGGAACACCTCATCTTCACAGATCTTCAGAGTTAAATGGTAAATGATAAATGTCCTGTATTTGTATAGCGCTTTTCTAGTCATTCAGACCACTCAAAGCTCTTTCACACTACAAGGTTTTGCATTAACCCATTTACCCGATATGTAAGCCGGGGGGAGAAGGTAGGGGTTAACACTAACACAACCCGATACGCAGATCGGGGGGCAACATGAGGTTCAGTGTCTTGCCCAAGGACACTTCGACATGTGGCAGTGGAAGCCGGGATCGATCCACCAACCTTCAAATTAGAGGACGACCACTCTAACCACCGAGCCACAGCCGCCCCAAGTTGGTAGGTGGAGAGGGGAAGAGGTGGCAGAGAACAGTGGGTGATATTAATCAGTGTGCGATTTGTGGAAAAAACAGAGGGGGGATTTTTTTTTACTTTCAAACGGTCCAAAAGAACCGCGGGGGAGGTGGGGGGTGGGGGGCGGATGTAGTTGCACGTACATTTATTTGACAAAATAACAGTCCACAGTAATAACGTAAGTACACTAGTTAAATAGCAGTACCTGTGCAACAGCTGGTGGTGACTTCAAGGTGTAACCGTTATTATTTAGCAATATTGTTATCTAGGTGGACATTGGGAGACATTCGGGGGAATGATGGTCCTGTTAGAGCATTAAAATTTGAGATTCTCCCAGTTAAATCGGGAGGGTTGGCAAGCAGGGGCGTAGTTAGGGGGTAGCTACTTGGGCTTGAGCCCCGGATGTTCTCTGAAAAACCCCAAATCTATTTTTACCCCCATATTCATTTTCACTGGGAAAAAGTCTCTCGGAAGTAAGCTGCAGTACTGGTGTCCACCTGAGTGGCAGCAGCTGCATAATAGTAGCCTGCCTACTGCAGGTTGCCTGGCCTGAACCCCCTGAAGAAGAAACGCTCCAGCAGTGTGCCTGCCATAGACATTATATAAATCACTAGACGCCTCATCCATCGCTGCAGCCTATTGGCGCTGTTGAGCCATTGGTGGCCATCTTGAGTCCGGTACAGGCTCCACTACATTACAGTGTAATCACAGCATACTGAAGGGAGTCTGTCATGTTTTTTTGCTATTTACAAGTGATTCAGTGTAATTAAATATTAGAAGTGGTCTTAAGTGGTATTTAGTAAAACACAACAAATATAACAGAGTAGCACAAGTTATTAATCAGTTATTTTACAGAACGTTAATATTATTATTATGTGCAGTAAAATGAAATTAGATCTGTTCCAAGTATTAGTGCAAAAAAGCAGTTTGAAAAAAATATATAAAAGATAAACATCTGCCTCAACAACAGTCCAGCCATGGCGGCTTTCTGGCCGCGATGACTCAGCGCACCGAGCCTGTGGTCTCAACACACACATATACTGTATATATACTGTATATACAGTGGGGCAAAAAAGTATTTAGTCAGCCACCAATTGTGTAAGTTCTCCCACTTAAAAAGATCAGAGAGGCCTGTAATTTTCATCATAAGTATACCTCAACTATGAGAGACAAAATGAGGGAAAAAAATCCAGAAAATCACATTGTCTGATTTTTAAAGAATTTATTTGCAAATTATGGTGGAAAATAAGTATTTGGTCAATAACAAAAGTTAATCTCAATACTTTGTTATATAGCCTTTGTTGGCAATGACAGAGGTCAAACGTTTTCTGTAAGTCTTCACAAGGTTTTCACACACTGTTGCTGGTATTTTGGCCCATTCCTCCATGCAGATCTACTCTAGAGCAGTGATGTTTTGGGGCTGACGCTGGGCAACACGGACTTTCAACTCCCTCCAGAGATTTTCTATGGGGTTGAGATCTGGAGACTGGCTAGGCCACTCCAGGACCTTGAAATGCTTCTTACGAAGCCACTCCTTCGTTGCCCGGGCGGTGTGTTTGGGATCATTGTCATGCTGAAAGACCCAGCCAGGTCTCATTTTCAATGCCCTTGCTGATGGAAGGAGGTTTTCACTCAAAATCTTACGATACATGGCCCCATTCATTCTTTCCTTTACACGGATCAGTCGTCCTGGTCCCCTTGCAGAAAAACAGCCCCAAAGCATGATGTTTCCACCCCCATGCTTTACAGTAGGTATGGTGTTCTTTGGATCCAACTCAGCATTCTTTCCCCTCCAAACACGACAAGTTGAGTTTCTACCAAAAAGTCCTATTTTGGTTTCATCTGACCATATGATGTTCTCCCAATCCTCTTCTGGATCATCCAAATGCTCTCTAGCAAACCGCAGACGGGCCTGGACGTGTCCTGGCTTCAGCAGGGGGACACGTCTGGCACTGCAGGATTTGAGTCCCTGGCGGCGTAGTGTGTTACTGATGGTAGTCTTTGTTACTTTGGTCCCAGCTCTCTGCAGGTCATTCACTAGGTCCCTCCGTGTGGTTCTGGGATTTTTGCTCACCGTTCTTGTGATCATTTTGACCCCACGGGGTGAGATCTTGCGTGGAGCTCCAGATCGAGGGAGATTATCAGTGGTCTTGTATGTCTTCCATTTTCTAATAATTGCTCCCACAGTTGATTTCTTCACACCAAGCTGCTTACCTATTGCAGATTCAGTCTTCCCAGCCTGGTGAAGGTCTACAATTTTGTTTCTGGTGTCCTTTGACAGCTCTTTGGTCTTGGCCATAGTGGAGTTTGGAGCGTGACTGTTTGAGGTTGTGGACAGGTGTCTTTTATACTGATAACGAGTTCACACAGGTGCCATTAATACAGGTAACGAGTGGAGGACCGAGGAGCCTCTTAAAGAAGTTACAGGTCTGTGAAAGCCAGAAATCTTACTTGTTTGTAGGTGACCAAATACTTATTTTCCACCATAATTTGCAAATAAATTCTTTAAAAATCAGACAATGTGATTTTCTGGATTTTTTTTCCTTATTTTGTCTCTCATAGTTGAGGTATACCTATGATGAAAATTACAGGCCTCTCTGATCTTTTTAAGTGGGAGAACTTACACAATTGGTGGCTGACTAAATACTTCTTTGCCCCACTGTAGATAGATAGATACTAGTTGTCATCGTGGAGTTTGTGAGAAGATGGCCGCCGGTAGTGAATGAAGGTAAGTGATCTGCACTAACATAAACATTCTTATCTCGCTGAAATCTGGACAGATGTTCAAACGGTTTGATGTTTTACAAACGTTTTTAATGTGACTGTAATTCTGGATAGTTTTACTTGAAGAAATTGCAGATTTTCTTCTTGAAAAATGAGCAGCATGTTTGTGGATCACAGCTATTATAGCACGATTTATAAAATTATGATTTAGAATCAGTTTGGTTTGTTCTAAAGATCCTGTGTTATGATTCAGGACATTTCAGGCTTTGTTAATCAGTGAAGATGTCAGACTTTAGCACTTGCAGCAAGTAGATGTTCCTATTACTGCTGTTTCAAAACAAGAACTCTTGGGATCATCTGTAAGATATGATATTATTATACTAAGGATAATTGTTAGTTATTTAATGTACAGTACAGGTCCTGAAAGTGTTGATAATAATTGATATCTGTTATATTTTACATGTTTTTAAGGTTTCCATGTGTGTGAATAGTTGTTTGTGTGGCTCTGTGATGGACTGGCGACCTGTCCAGGGTGTGTCCCCCGCCTCTCACCCAAAAACTGCTGGAGATCTGCACCCTGCGACCCTGAACAGGAAGAAGCAGGTTTAGAAAATAGATGGATATTCTTATATGTTGAATACATATATATTATACATACACACACACCTGAATATATAAATTAAAATGTTACTATGTAAGAATACATGTGTATTGATAAAATATTGCTATTCTGTACACTGAGTTTTAGAAACCTAAATATTGATTTTATATAAAAACCCTTGCACATGTTTATATTTATTGCACCTGTGTATTTTTATGAGTCCATGATTATAGTTCTGCTTTATAAGTTTTGGTAATAATTATTCGTAATATCAATACTATATAATTATTCCTAAGTATGTAGTATCATAACTACATCTCTGATGTTTGTAAAAACCCAATCCATCTGAAAATTGGTGTAAATTTGAGCAAGTTATAATTATTTAAAAAGTTCATGCAGCATAAACACTGTGATGAGTGGGAGCTGCTCGTCTTAGGATGGTTGCTGCTTGTGCACGTTTGACTCCATTGATCAGCAGCAGTGACGAGTCATCTAGTATTTTGTCTGGTGAGGTGTTCTGGGTACGCTGCTCCAGAAGGAGGCTCCCGAGAATATCCAGAATGCGCTGGACGACTAGAAGTCCCTCGGCTGTCCCGGGAATGCCTCGAGGTTCCCGCCGAGGAGCTGGCTATTGTAACTGGGGAGAGCTGCTTCCACCCCGACCCGGATAAGCGGAGAATGGATCAGCTCGAATTGATAAGGCTCAGGGTCGCTGGGCTCCATAAAGCCTCCCTCTACCTCCGGTGACGGCGGAGGAGAGAAAACATTCACCTCAACAGGTCAATCAGTCTCTAAACTGTCAACGTAACTTCGGTCACTGTCCGTGTTTCAGTGTCAAATTAAGCTAGCTGTCCTCCTGCTCCTGTTCTTCCAGGGATCAGTTAGCCATTCTGGATGCGTCCCATCTCTTAGGAGCTGGTTTAGTTGTGCTGCTAGGCGGTCATGGAGTGCTGAGAGTTTCTTTAGCCAGAAGGCATGGATCATGTCTGGGCCTGGTGCTGTCCAGTTTTTCATACCTGAGATTCTTTCTTGGATGTCTGCCACTGTGATGGTAACTGGATTCTGCTCAGGGAGGTTGCTGTGCTCCTCTCTCAGAGAGGCCAGCCACTGAGCACTGCTGTTATGTGCTGCTTCCTTTTCCCATATGCTCTTCCAGTATATTTCCCTTGGTGGGTCTATTTTGCTGCTGTTGCCCTGCCACTGAGCGTACACCTTTGCTGGTTGTCTTGCAAACAGCCTGTTTATCCATTGAGAGCATCCTCACTGGATATATCACAACATGGTACGGCAACAGCACTGCCTACAACCGCAAAGCTCTGCAAAGAGTGGTACGGTGTTCAGAAAAAATAATTGGAGGTGAGCTTCCCTCCCTCCAGGACATCTACAGGAAGCGGTGCTCGAGGAAAGTGGGGAAGATCATCAAGGACTCCAGTCACCCCAGTCAAAAACTGTTTAGACTTCTTCCATCAGGCAGGAGGTACTGCAGTATCCAGTCCCGAACCAGCAGGATGAGGGACAGCTTCTGCCATTAGGCCATCAGACTCCTGAACACTGACCACTAACACTTCAGACACTTCATAGTCACCTCACTGTCACTTCATTGAACTGAGTCACTTTATAAACCTCAGATTGCACATAAATGCCATTCTTGCACAATACTCATCTGCAGACTTTATATATATACAGTGGGGCAAAAAAGTATTTAGTCAGCCACCAATTGTGTAAGTTCTCCCACTTAAAAAGATCAGAGAGGCCTGTAATTTTCATCATAGGTATACCTCAACTATGAGAGACAAAATGAGGAAAGAAAATCCAGAAACTCACATTGTCTGATTTTTAAAGAATTTATTTGCAAATTATGGTGGAAAATAAGTATTTGGTCAATAACAAAAGTTAATCTCAATACTTTGTTATATAGCCTTTGTTGGCAATGACAGAGGTCAAACGTTTTCTGTAAGTCTTCACAAGGTTTTCACACACTGTTGCTGGTATTTTGGCCCATTCCTCCATGCAGATCTCCTCTAGAGCAGTGATGTTTTGGGGCTGACGCTGGGCAACACGGACTTTCAACTCCCTCCAGAGATTTTCTATGGGGTTGAGATCTGGAGACTGGCTAGGCCACTCCAGGACCTTGAAATGCTTCTTACGAAGCCACTCCTTCGTTGCCCGGGCGGTGTGTTTGGGATCATTGTCATGCTGAAAGACCCAGCCACGTCTCATTTTCAATGCCCTTGCTGATGGAAGGAGGTTTTCACTCAAAATCTTACGATACATGGCCCCATTCATTCTTTCCTTTACACGGATCAGTCGTCCTGGTCCCCTTGCAGAAAAACAGCCCCAAAGCATGATGTTTCCACCCCCATGCTTTACAGTAGGTATGGTGTTCTTTGGATCCAACTCAGCATTCTTTCCCCTCCAAACAC